>JAFLJL010019388.1:92742-138176 GCA_018398815.1 Conus ventricosus
TGTGTGGTGTGTGTGTTGTGTCCCATGTCTTCCGTATGAATGAGACTTCAGAGGGATGGTTGGTTACTAGTCCTCATGACAAATTTGTATTTGGTTATCCTAATGCTACATACTTTAGTGATCTTTGCGCCACTATATGAGCTATGCTGCTGTCTCATCTTTGCAATGGCCTATCCTTGGTACGGCATTGCAAATATGATAGCAACATATCCTGTTCTGAAGAGTCCATGATAAGCATGTTTTCTTCAAATCAATGCGTGCATTATAAGTGCTAGTGTACGTGTCTGTGCGAATCTTGTTCTGAAATGTGTGGTGTGAGTGGGATTGTTGAGCGTTTTATATATCAGTGTTTCAAATGTTGAAGAAATGGATTGCTAAAACATATCTGTCGATGTCCTGTTGGACTGAAAATGTTGATCTCAACTATCGTTTTTTTTCCATTTCAATGACTGGTGTTAATTTGGTCTTTATTTCAAAGATGAATGGATTTACTGTCAAATACTGTCACTGACACGCCATTGCAAATCACAGTAAAGCAGCATGCTGTGATCACTCCTTGACAAATAGGTTGTTTTTTCCTTTGTCTGTGTTTGGACGTTCATGTGTGCTTATCTGCATGTGCATAGGTGTTTGTGTGTGTGTGTTGTGTGTGTGGGTGTGTGGTGTGGTGTGTGGTGTTGTGTGTGTGTGTGTGTGTGTGTGTTGTGTTGTGTGTGTGTGTTGTTTTGTGTGTGTGTGTGTGTGTGTGTGTGTGTGTGTGTGTGTGAGTGTGTGTGGTGTGTGGGGAGGGGGTTCTAATCCCGTTTAACTGTGCCCTGTCTCTCTCTCTCTCCCTCTCTCTCTCCCTCTCTCTCTCTCTCTCATCTCTCCCCTCTCTCTCCTCCTCCTCTCTCTCTCTCTCTCTCTTTCTCTCTCCCATCTCACCCGACATCAACTTCCACTATCTCCACGCGCACCACCGTACCCGTTTCAATGACCCATATACCATCACCTTCACCTTCCACACAATTCACAAACACAAAACATGTATATAATCTAAAAGATCTATGATAAAGAGAAAACAAATCCACGAAGAGAAGAGAAGAGAGACAGAGGGGTGGGGTGGCGGAGATCTATAATAACGTCCAATACTTTAAACTATCCCGATGTAAGAGAAGGAGAGAGAAAGGAGGGAGGGAAGGAAGAGGGAGGGAGAGCGAACAGTGAACCAACAGAAAGAGAGCGAACAGGTGAACCAACAGAAGGAATGTAATCAAGACATTTAGATAACGTACACAGCTTCATAACGACAAAACATTTAGATAACGTACACAGCTGATAACGACAGAACATTTAGATAACGTACACAGCTTATAACGACAAAACATTTAGATAACGTACACAGCTTCATAACAACAAAACATTTAGATAACGTACACAGCTTCATAACAACAAAACATTTAGATAACGTACACAGCTTGATAACGACAGAATATTTAGATAACGTACACAGCTTGATAACGACAAACATTTAGATAACGTACACAGCTCATAACGACAGAACATTTAGATAACTACACAGCTTGATAACGACAAAACATTAGATAGCGTACACAGCTTGATAACGACAAAACATTTAGATAACGAACACAGCTTGATAACGACAAAACATTTTAGGTAACGTACACAGCTTCATAACGACAAAACATTTAGATAACGTACTCAGCTTCAAAAAACGACAAAACATTTAGATAATGTACACAGCTTGATAACGACAAAACATTTAGATAACGAACACAGCTTCATAAGACAAAACTAGACAGCAAAAAAACGCAAGACGATTAAGGATATCAGTTTATTCCATTCTGTCATGAGGAAGCATCTCATATCCTTGATACAGTGAACTAGGGGAAAGAAAAAAAAGACAGCGCACCTTTAATATCCCATTTTATCCACAAAAAAACTTTTTTAAGGAACTTTAAAGGTTACGTGCCGTTATCCGTTTAAAGAGAGAGAGAGAGAAAGAGAGAGAGAGAGAGAGGAGAGAAGAGAGAGAAGAGGAGAAAGAGAGAGAGAGAGAGAGAGAGAAGAGAGAGAGAGAGAGAGAGAATGCAATGCAGATTTATCCAGTCTAGGCCAAGGGCCCTCATGAAGGGGTACATAACAGAAAACATACACAATACTTAATGCAGCGATGACACTGTAATACCACATTAAGGAAAACGAACACCGATTAGAACAACTGACAAAAGTAAAATGTATATTACACGGCATGCAAAAGGTTGTAGTTCAGCATTTTCGACTTGTAAATATATTTGCTAGACTGATATAGTATTTTCATTCTTGATGATAACCAAAGCATTGTAATTACTGTGATGTAATACTTGGCTTGAAACATTTTTCTAATATCACCTAGACATGGACAACAGAAAAGAATGAATGTCATCTCTTTAGCCAGATAACACAGTCGGAAGAGAGAGAGAGAGAGAGAGAGAGAGAAGAAAGAAAGAGAAGAAGAAGAGAGAAGAGAGAGAAGAGAATTCCTGTCCTTGCTGAAAGAGCCGTCGAGTTCACTGTTCAATCATCCTTGTTCTCTGCTTCCAGACCTGTTGGAGTTCGGACCTGGACTTCCTTTTGGCGAGACGCCCCCACAGAGCGACATCCGGGGCAAACACACCTGACCCACACCGTGGCCAACGCTCGCGGGTGTGGTACCCACCGCAAGACCACCGCCCGGGACGGGCAGTGACCACTCCGTGTCCTTGGCCTTCGACAGCTTCGTCCTGGGTCTCCTCGCCTTCAGCGTCAGATGCGCTTCGTGTCCTGTAAGTGTTCTTCTTATATATTAGTATCAGCATCACTGAGCTGAGTATATGGCCCCTGAAACATGTCTGGTCCCCCCCCCCCCCCCCCCCCCACTTCATCGCCATTTGCCGACTCTCGGATACAGTTTTCATACATATCATTAAAAGCTAATCTTTTAACCAAATCAGTGTTCCCTTTCTTCTTCCTCTTCTTTTTTTTCTTCTTTTTCTTCCCCGCCTCCTCCTCTTCTCCTTCGTCCCCTCCTCCTCTTTTACTCCCTCCTTCTTCTTCTTCCTCTTCTTTTCTTCCCCTCCTCCCTCCTCCTTCTCTTTCTTCTTCTTCTTCCCCTCCTCCCCTCCTCCTCTCCCCCCTTCCTTCTTCCTCCCTTTCCTTCTTCTCCCCTCCTCCTCCCTCCCTCCTTCCCCTCTTCTCCTCTTTCCTTCTTCCCCTCCTTTTCCTCCTCCTTCCTTTCCCTCCCCCCTCCTCTCTTCTTCCCATTCTCCTCCTCCTCCTCCTCCTTTTTCCCATTCTCCTCCTCCTTCCCCTCCTCCCCTCCTTCTTCTTCCCCTCCTTCTCCTTCTTCTTCCCCTCTCCTCCTCTTTACTCTTCCCCTCCTCCTCTTTCCCCCTTTTCTCCTTCTTCCCTTCCTCCTCCACCTCCTTTCTTCTCTCTTCTCCTTCTTCTCACCTCCTCTTTCTTCCCCCTTCTTCCCCCCTCCTCCTCCTCCTCTTCCCTCTTCTCTCCTCCTCTCCTTCTTCCCCTCCCCTCATCTCCTCTCTCCCCTTCTCCTCCTCCTTCTCCTTCTCTCCCCCTCTCCGCTTCTCCTCTTCCACTCCCTCCTTCTCCTTCTCTCCCTCCCCTCCTCCTCCTCCTCCTCCTCCTCCTCCTCCTCCTCCTTTTCTTCTTATCTTTCCTTCCTTTTCCCTCTCTTCTTCATCTTCTCCTTCTCCTTCTTCCTCTCCTCTCCTTCTCCTCCCTTCCTCCTCCTCCTCCTCCCCCCTCTTCTCCTCCCTCTTCTCCTCCTTCTTCTCCTCCTCCTCCTTCTCTCCTTTCTTCATCTTCTTCTCCTTCTTCTTCTTCTCCTTCTCCTTCTGCTGCTGCTCCTTCTTTTTGTTTCTTTTTCCTTTTGTTTTGTGGGGTGAATTCTCTCTCTGGCACGCGATGACGAGTAAGAAGGGCAAAATGGGATTTAACTTGTGTTACGTATACCCCCCTTCTCTCTCTCTTTCTCTCTCTCTCTCTCTCTCTCTCCTCTCTCTCTCTCTCTCTCTCTCTCTCTCTCTTCTCTCTCTCTCTCTCACTCTTTCTCTTTTTCTATTGGTTGCCCTCTCTCGTTTTCTGGCTGACTGCTTTTTCTTCCTTCTTTCCTCCTTTCCTACCACCCTCTCCACCCCCACCCCCACCCTCTCTCCGTTGCTTGACTCTCTCTCTCTCTCTCTCTCTTCTCTCTCTCTCTCTCTCTCTCTCTCTCTCTCTCTCTGTCTCTCTCTGTGCGCGTGAGAGCTTGCGTGTTTGAGTGTGTGTGTTTGTTGTTCCACTAACCTGTCTCAAACACAGTGCAACAGACACCAGCCAAAGACGCGATGTGACAGAGTTTCCAAGAGGAGATAATACGCTGTCTGGAGGAAGAGGCTGGGGTGGGAGAGGAGTGGCGTGGGGGTTGTCATCAATTCAGGCAAAGTCGCACACTTTGCAGATAATAGTTGTTTGCGTGTGTTAGTTAGTTTCAAATTTTACGTCTATCCACTATAGGTGATATTAGACGAGAAAAAAAAACCCAAACAAACAAACAAACAAAAACCCACCCTCATTATCAAAACAATAAATAAATAAACAAACAAACCAAACCCTCATATAAAACCTAGAAAATTACAAATGGTTTTGAAATGGAAGAGAACAGTGAAGGTAGGGGACGGATGAAGATGGTCCTTTCGTATATTTTATGTAGATTTAGTAACAGGTAAACGAATAACTCACTTAAAAGTAAGCTAATAAGAATGAGAAAATACATGTAAGACACTATAAGTTACTTACTTATTGGACTCTTTGATAAAGAAAGAAAGAATTCATAGGTTAATACTGGTGATTCAAAAATATCTCTAATTGTATATGTAGAAAGCATGGGTTATGATTTGTTTGATAGCGGCACATGAGATAATATGATCAACTATGATGCTCTGTCCACATACACATGAGGCATTTTTACTAAATTTTGTTGTAAGATGTCACACTGTCACTTTTGCACACACGCATTCATGACAGCATTTACTCCATACGAACACGCAATCTTTCCAATCAACCAAAAGGCGCACTACCGAATGTTTTTTCTTCTCCCCCTCTCCTTCAGGGAAAACACTTTACTAAGTCACATCAAACAATTTATGAACAGATTTTTTTTACATGTATCTCTCTTTTCACTGAGAGATAAACTAGTTCAGTCAAGGCTCTATAAAGTCATGGCCTTCACAGTACATTAGCCCAAAAACCAGACCAGGAAAATAAATAATTCTTTCACTCCTTGATGCTATGCCTGCATCCGAATTAAGACTCGCTCCATCCTTTCATGATTCCCTGTCTCTCTCAGACATCGTATCTCCCCCTTGATTTCTCCCGTCCTGGAGATATGAATTCCGACTCCTCTCCCTCGACTTCTCCTGTCACTGGAGAGATGATGAGTTCCAACTCCTCTCCCTCGACTTCTCCTGTCCCTGGAGAGATGACGAGTTCCGACTCCTCTCCCTGGAGTCTTTAATTTCTGGGGCTGAACTACCGGTGTGTTCCCCACACCATGGCCATCTTCAACCACCTCACGGGTGGAAAAAATCGCAATCAGCGACAGACACTGTATCAATTTTCTTCAATGGAATCGCTTCTGGATACCTTGTCACTGTATCCACCAAAGTTAAGATATAGCGATATCCAGAAGAAGACAGTGGTAAAGGCCCAACAACATCAATAGCCACTTTCCGAAATGGGGCGGAAATGAGAGGCATTTTGTGCAAAGGTGCACATGGGACGCGACCTTTCTGAGATGTCTTTTGGCAGATGTCACATGAGCGGCAGTTATCTGTAACTTCCTTTGTGACACCTGGCCAATAAAAAGAATCAAGAACTCTCTTTAATGTTCTTTTGATTCCACAGTGACCAGCGAACAATGCATCATGAGCCGTGTGTAGTACCGTCTCTCTAAGTGGCTTTGGAACGACAACTTGTTTGTTGTCCTGTCCAGGTACACACCTATAGAGAATGTCAGAGTCCAGTATGTACTTTGGTTTGTCCGTTGGTATGTCAGTGACAGTCTGTTTAGCAGCAGAAAGTATTGTCGTCAGCGTCTCGTCTTTTCCTGCATTTCTTTTAGATCATCTGGGGTAATCTGGAGTTCATCCAGTTTTGAGACTTTTAGCGGCTTTGTAGCCTTTCCCTGCTCTATGATGTCTGATCTGGTACTCACAAGACAAGGAACAAACGATCCTCCAGCACCACCATGTACTGTAGCGACACCTGGCAAATTGCCCAAGATCAAGTCGCAGACTGGGTTATCGATAACATAGGCAGTGAGAAATCCGGAGTAGTACGGTGTATCGACCGAAATTTTCGCCAGCGGAAACGTTTCAATCTTGCCTCCAAACGACCTACACTTTTGGACAGTGTTAAGATACTGGTTTTGAAGCACGAAAGATTTTGTTACACCAGCAGTGGTGCACCCAGTGTCTCGCAAAACCAAAGCCTGCAATCCGTTGATGGCTCCGTTTTCTAACACCAGTCCATCAACCGACTGATCTGGTGCCAAAACAAGGCCTTCTTCACAATCAGTGGAGACTAATGCGGATTTTGAATCATTTGGTTGAAAGGCAATTCTTTTTCAAATGAAACTTGCAATCACAGAAGAAACATCGCATTGTCTGATCGGCAGCTGACTGATTTTGTGAACTTCTGTTCTGTCCACGAACTGGCCCAAAAGGTCTACGCGGTGGTCGTTGTCCACGACCTCGGAACGTTTGCTGAGGAGCAACTGCTTTTCCGGCGGTGAGTACTGGTACTGACGAAAGTCACTCGAACCGCGGAAAGATCCCTGTCCGTTCCTAGATAAGTATATTCTTGAGGACTCAGAAATGACCCACGATTTCCTTTCCTGTAATTTCCCTGTCCCGATGGGATAGTACATGACGCATGAGACTCAAAGATGGAAAATTCTCCTTTCCTAGCCACGCCCTTATCTGGGTGAGCGATACAATACTGATCAGCCATCTGACACATTTCCTCAACGCTTTCAAATTGCCTTTCTTTAAGGAAAGTGGCCAGATCTTTGCTCACGCTCTGGAAAAGTTGTTCTCTAAGAAGGAGATCTCGCAGTGATTGAAAAGTTTTGTTCGTTTTTGATAAATCGATCCATCGATCTAAACAATGACTCATACGAATTAGAAACGACGGAAACGATTCTCCTTTGTCAGGGCGCACAGAACGAAACGTTCGCGAAAACGATCGGCAGAACATTGAAATTTCTTGAGGAGCTCTTCCTTCAATTGATCCCAAGTTAAATTTTGTTTCACCGCGAGTGTGTGGTACAGTGCCAAAGCGCTACCCTTAAACAACGACGCTATATACAATGTCCACTTTTCCTTTGGCCAACCACAAGACGTTGCGTGACTTTCAAATCGGAAAAGAAAACTATCAATGTCATCCGTTTTTTTCCTCGAAAGGCGGCAACTTTGGAATATATGCTGTTTTTGGTTGAGGCGCGCTTGCGGAACCGACTGGTGGAGGTTCTCTCGATGCCTGTAATCTTCTAATCTCAGCATCGGTCTCTAATTCTAACTGTCTCAACTTAAATTGACGTTCTTTATCTTCAGCTTCCCTCTGTAATCTTTTTTCTTCAACTTCAGCTTCCCTCTGTAGTCTTTTTTCTTCAGCTTCCCTCTGTAGTCTTCTTTCTTCACTCTCTAGTTTCCTTTGATTTTCTTCTCTCTCTCTTAGCCTGTCTGCCCTATCTATGCATTGTTGCACATAGTTAGTAAGTTTTTCTCCATCAAAACCCAAGCGTTCCGCTTGTTTAACATATTTATCAAAATCATCCATAATGAACCGTCAACAGATATAAACACAAAACAATTTCTAAGTATGGATAAAATTAAGGCGATATATGATGATGCTATATGTTTCCCAAAACGTAATTATAGTATAATATATACAAATAAAGAATTCAATTTCAGGTGTAAACCGAAACAGCTTACTAAAACAGGGTAAATATGAAACACAAGGAATATATTTTCCAGAAGTATTTTGTTTTCAAAACAGGTATCAATTTGGAATTAAAAAAAATGAAGTTCAATGCTAATCTGTTTTTTCTAAGAAAGGAAAAAAACACAATAAAGTTTTCTGAAAATAAATCCTTTATAAAGTTTTAGTCCTTAAATGTTCTTGTTGTCAGTCTTTCTTTCTTACTTAATTTCAAATGAATTTACAAAACAAATGTATCGCCTTATACGATAAGTGAATATAAATTTACAAAACAAATGGAATCACAAACAATTAAAAAGAGGGGAAGAAACACAAACTAGCGGAAATCCTACCTAAAAGATGAAAATGTTGAAAAGAAAACTAGATAGGAGCTTATTGAAGAGAAGGTTTGAGAGGTTTTGAAAAAGGGGGTGAACAGGAAATGAAAGGATACACAGGATCGGAATAGTGAGAAGAAATCAAGAACAGCAAAAGAAGCCCTCAGACAGCACCCTAGTGGTCACTGTCTCCCATGAAACTGGAGACGGGAAAAAAACAAATCACGCCCAATATACACAATACTACAGTAATAATACAAAATGATCAACAATCAATCAATAAATGCACATTCACTCAAACGCAAAGAAGAAATCACAACACCAAAAAAAAAAAACAATAGAAAATTTTATTAGGAGGAGTCTTCCCCGCACTTGTCAACCTCTGTCCTGTTGAAGGAGACAAGGTTGGTTCAAACTCTGGGAAAAGGAGACAACTAGAAATGAAACGAATGGACAGAGAAAGGAAAAACCAACAAAATAAACCTAATAAGGGCAATCACGGCTGCTCCCACTCTTGAACTAACCGCTCAATGTAGCGAGAAGCGGTGGGGCTCACCGATCGGGGAAAAGGACAAAATAGGGAATCAACAAACAAAAAACACTATCAAAACTCAGAGTCAGAAATAAGAGAGAAGTCCTCACTCGCACTAAAAATAAACTCACTCACACACATAAACAGAAAAAAAAATGCAAATACCCAATAAATAATTAAACTTTCTTTTTTTTTTCCTTTCCTCAAATCCTTGAGGGTACAAATCAAAATCTTTTCTGTTTAATGAAAATATATCTTCTTTTTTTTCCTCTTCCCTCAAACCCTTGAGGGTACAAATCAAAATCTTTTACCAGGCCCCGAGGGCACAAATAGAAATCTGTCTTCTTTTTTTTTTCAAAAATCCTTCCTTTTTTTTTCAGGGGAAAAAACAACGGCAGCTACGTTGGGGTCACCACTGTCACACTGTCACTTTTGCACACACGCATTCATGACAGCATTTACTCCATACGAACACGCAATCTTTCCAATCAACCAAAAGGCGCACTACCGAATGTTTTTTTCTCCCCCTCTCCTTCAGGGAAAACACTTTACTAAGTCACATCAAACAATTTATGAACAGATTTTTTACATGTATCTCTCTTTTCACTGAGAGATAAACTAGTTTAGTCAAGGCTCTATAAAGTCATGGCCTTCACAGTACATTAGCCCAAAAACCAGACCAGGAAAATAAATAATTCTTTCACTCCTTGATGCTATGCCTGCATCCGAATTAAGACTCGCTCCATCCTTTCATGATTCCCTGTCTCTCTCAGACATCGTATCTCCCCCTTGATTTTCTCCCGTCCTGGAGATATGAATTCCGACTCCTCTCCTCGACTTCTCCTGTCACTGGAGAGATGATGAGTTCCAACTCCTCTCCCTCGACTTCTCCTGTCCCTGGAGAGATGACGAGTTCCGACTCCTCTCCCTGGAGTCTTTAATTTCTGGGGCTGAACTACCGGTGTGTTCCCCACACCATGGCCATCTTCAACCACCTCACGGGGTGAAAGGTGAAGGATGAAGGGCGAAGGGTAAAAGGTGAAGGGCTGAAACACGAATAAGGTTCGTGTAAGTAACCTGCTTCCCAATTTAACATGAATTCTTTCTTTCTCTTTTCTTTAGGTTTTCCCCTGTAGCTTTCCCCAACTATCTATGCTCACCTGGTAATGACTGGTCAACAGAGAGGACCAGCGTCCTGACAGGTTCGAGTCTCTAGGCCATCTGCTGGGCTAAAACTGATTCTTTCCTCCCTCCTCCTAGTGAGTGCATACTCAGTGTTCAAAACACATGACCAGCACCTTACCAGCCCTTAGAAAAGAAAAAGAAACACCCGAAGGTGCTGGGGAGGACCCAGAGAAGCACTGTCTTCACCTGCCTTTAGAGCAGTCCTGTACCACCCTTGGAGGCCTGCGCTGTGTTGACGATGGGTACAGGCACGCGCAGGACACTCCATTAAGATATCAAGGACATAACTGCTCCTGAACAGAGGTAAATTAGACTACAGGATGCAGCTCATAAAGCCTTAAAGTAGCATCCCCATGGTTGTTCAGCCGTATTTCATGACTGCAGAGCCCACGGCGAAAAACACCACCCCCAGCTGCGAGCACACCCACAGATCAACACCCCTGCCGCGGACAGATGAAGACAGTGCCACTCCAGACACAGCCAAGCTTTCGCCATACGGTCTTATGTGCCTCAAGAGAGAATCCAAAGTTGTAGTCTTTCCCACTGTCAACAGGACTTTCCTGTGGTCAGTGGGTCTTTCCTCACCGTCACTGGACCTTTCTCCAGGGTCAGCCTAGTAAGGCAAAGAAGAAAAAGAAACACCGAAGGTGCTGGGAGGACCAGAGAAGCACTGTCTTCACCTGCCTTTAGAGCAGTCCTGTACCACCCTTGGAGGCCTGCGCTGTGTTGACGATGGTACAGGCACGCGCAGGACACTCCATTAAGATATCAAGGGACATAAACTGCTCCTGAACAGAGGTAAATTAGACTACAGGATGCAGCTCATAACAGCCTTAAAGTAGCATCCCCATGGGTGTACCAGCCCGTATTCATGACTGCAGAGCCCACCGGCGAAAAAACACCACCCCCCAGCTGCCGAGCACACCCCACAGATCCAACCACCCCTGCCCACGGACAGATGAAGACAGTGCCACTCCAGACACAGCCAAGCTTTCGCCATACGGTCTTAGTGCCCTCAAGAGAGAATCCAAAGTTGTTGTCTTTCCCACTGTCAACAGGACTTTCCAGTGGTCACTTTCACCAATGACCACGTTTCTTTCTTAATGAGTATATCTCACAATTATTTGGGGACGCCGCTACACTAGTCAAACCACATAAATATTCTTCCTTTTCAGTTGTGGCATGGGGAAATGATTCATATCACTAACTACATGTGATGGACCGTCACATGCCTTGATGTGAGGCTACGTCACATGACATAAGAGCATCGACTTTCCACCTATACATAAGGGTCGATAACTTTCTGCCGATGTGGTACTGTGTTTTAAAGTTTGCAATATTAAAATCTGTGTAAATAAACTTTTATAGAGACTTTTAAAAAGAATTCTGGAAATGGTTCCAAACAATGAGTCCACTATACTATATTGTTCTTGAACCGAAAGTGGAAAATCTATCCTGAGAGACTCTGAACAACATTGTGCACCTTGTTTTGCAGCTTTGTCTACTTTATCGTTATAATAAAACGAACAGTGTGATGGTATCCAGCAGAAAGTAATTGTCATGCCTTGCATAGAAAGAGCATGAATCAAATTGCTAATTTCAATTATCATTTCCGATCTATTCTGCAATTTAATGATTTCAGTGCTGAAGCATAGACTTTGAATCAACACAAAAAAAGTGCTTGAAATATAGATCGTGGAAAATTTAGAAGATAATTTAACGCCATTAATATTGCAGTGAGTTCCGCAGTAAAAACTGATTTATTTTTCCCCACTGAAAACATTTCTCTACTTTAAAATCAGGTATCAAATAAGCAGAGCCGCATTTTTCTGAATTAATGACCCATCTGTGTATACTTTTAAATTGATTTGAATACTTCTCTTCAATATGAAATTTAACAGTGCTCGCCACTATATTCATATTGTCCTTCTTTTTTAAATCAGTGTGATCAATATCAAATGAGCCCTTTGAAGTTCCAGGGTGGGTTAGGGAAGAAGGACGGCCTAGCAGATACAACTTTTCGTCAACAGTTAATCCTGTGGCTTGCCTAAGCTCAGATGTATACGTTGCCAAAGTTATCTGGGAGGATATTGTTTTGCACGTGAAGGAAAGTCAATATCTGATCTAATTTTAATCTCATTTTTCACATCATTCTTAACTGAAGGCTTCTTATCACACATTTTGTGGAAGCCACTTCTCTCTGATCATCTAATGGTAAAATGTGAGCTTCATTATATGTTCGGAGACAAGATGCATGGGTAGGAAGACCCATTGCAGTTTGAGCGCTTTGCATTCTACACTTTGAAGCTTCTTTAATAGATATTTTGGTGCACTAAAAACACTTCTTGTGCGTATGTTAATCTTGATCTTATTAGACATTTACATAGATAAATTAGAGTGGACGTGTCTTGTCCCCATCTCTGTGTACTCACAATTTTGAGAAAATTTAACGTTTTCCTTGCTTTTGTCAGCAAAAAATCTATATGTTGATTCCAAGACATTTTCGATGTGAGGTTTACGCCCAAAAACTTGATTTGTGAAGCGTAATTAAGAACTACACCATTCACTTTGCAGATGATAGTTGTTTGTGTGTGTGTGTGTGTGTGTGTGTGTGTGAGTGAGTGAGTGTGTGTTGTGTGTGTGTGTGTGTGTGTGTGTGTGTGTGTGTGTGTGTGTGTGTGTGTGTGTGTTGTGTTGTGTGTGTGTGTGTGTGATTGCGACTTTGAGCGAATGGGTGTTGTATTGGAGCGTGCATGCACTGGACTAATAGTGAAAGAATAGTGTGTGTGGTGGGGCGGGGGGAGGAGGGATGGAAGGGGTGGATGAGTGGAAATACATACGAGCGCGCGTTTGTGGTGTGTGTGTGTGTGTGTGTGTGTTGTGTGTGTGTGTGTGTGTGTGTGTGTGTGTGTGTGTGTGTGTGTGTACGCGCGCCCGCGCACGCGCCTGACTTCAAATAAATGAGTGATGTAGTTTATGTTTTTTGTTTTATGCGTGCGTGGTATACATACGCATTGACTTATGTACGTGTGTGTGGATTCATTCAACTAAGAGTGATGGTGAATGAGTGGTGTGTGTGTGTGTGTGTGTGTGTGTGTGTGTGTGTGTGTGTGTGTGTGTGTGTGTGTGTGTGTGTATGTGTGTGTGTGTGTGTGTGTGTGTGTGTGTGTGTAGAGAGAGAGAGAGAGAGAGAGAGAGAAAGAGAGAGAGAGAGAGACAGACAGACAGACAGACAGAGCAGAGACAGACAGAGACAGACAGACGGACAGACAGAGACAAAATGTACGTTCTTTTTTTTTTTTTTTTTTTTTTTTAGAGAGAGAGAGACTGGGATTCTCCGAATGCGTCTTTTTGTCATCTTATAGGTTTAAACGAATGTTTTATCGAATGCAGTAAACTTGCGCCCCGCCCCCCTCCTCCCTTCCCCTAACCTGACGTGTCAGCTCCTATCATGACAGCGTTGCTGTGGCAGGTACACCAACAAAGCCCTGACGGTGGTCTTCGCCTGCAACTCCTGGCCATGAGCCTGACGGCGGTGCTGGGCTACTCCGCCTTCGGCTGCCTGTACAAGGTCTGCTACAACCACCCCGTCTACATCAACGTGGACCTGGCCCTGGGCTGCGGCGCTTCGCTGGCCCTCTACCTGCGGGGCTCCACCGTCATGCTGCTGTCCACCATGACCGTGTTCGAGTACGGCTCCCACTGCTTCGACGAGAAACTGCGCATCGTGGAGCGCAAGCACCGCAACCAGGAGAACTACGTGAAGACGACGATCGTGGTGAACAGCGGCTGTCAGGGCTACGTCCCGCACTGCCTGCGCCATGGCGACTTTGGTGGGTCTGGCCGTGTGCAAGGGTCCCCTGATGTACGATTTCGTCCACCTGTACCGGCCCACCCAGGACAGCCTGGTGCTGACGGGCCTGGTGTGCGAGGTCGGCTACATGATCCTGTGGATCGCCCTCTGGTTCGGCCTCACCATCAAGCAGTGCTGGCAGTTCCGCAATCCTGGACTATGTGCCCTTGGGCAAGCCCCTGTTCATGATCCACGACGACCAGGTGATGAAGAACCCCACCTTCGACCGCCGCAACGGCAGCGGGATGGCAGCACCAGCCTGGATATGCAGGAGGGATCCAGGGCGGCGCGTCGCGCTCAGAACAGGGAGTCTCCTCAGGGGTACCTGGAGGCCATGTCCAACGGGTCCGGGGACGTCGCCGCGGATCACGACACCGTCAACTCTGAGGCCGGGACGGAAGGAGTCAGACCCTGCCAACCTGAACGACAACATCGACTACCTGCCCTCCCTATCCAACGGGGGTAGCGCTAGGCGCAAGGTGCGACCCGGAGGCCGACGACACGGGGGACAGAGAGTGCCCTTTGATGACACCGTGCACAACAACCTAACAGGCGCACCAGTGGTGGGGACCTTGGGGGGAGTGGTGACGTAGGTGGTGGACAGCCCGCCGCCCCCCGACATCTGAACGTGAAAGTGGACGTGCACGACACAGCAAAGCTCCCCCTGGTGCTGTTTCCGCCATGGGATGCCACGGTGAAGGCAGCAGCACCGGGGATCATTCCACTCCAGGGAGCGGCGCGGTCAAACTCCGCAAGCAGAGCGGCGGGCACGAGAAACCCTTGTCGCGGGAGTACCGTAACAGCATTCGCAGCAAGTGTGATGACATGTACGCCATGGTGGAGCACAGCAACAACAGCAGCGCCTCAGCAACCTGGCCTGTGATACGGAGGGGACCGTGGGGCCTGCCGGCTCCTCCACGCGGCCCCCTGCCCACGCTGATGTCGTTTCTTCAGGGACAAGGTGAAGGAGTCCTCCCGTACGGCCAACACCTACCGAGAGCAGCGCCGGAACCTCCAGCTGGGCCACTACGGCTCTTTAGACAGGCCGTCCGTGGACTCCCCCCCCCCCCCCCACCCGCCTCCGTGATGATCAACGGGGTGGGAGGAGGCAGCGGCGGAGAACTGGACCGTCAGGAGGGGGAGACACGGCGATCGCTCGGGGACGCCGACCTGGGGGACATCACCCTCCGCCTGGACGACTCCCTGGACTCGGGGGTCAGGTCCAGCAAGCAGGGCTCCACCCTCAGCGGCAGCGATGACGACCACCATCATCAGCCGGTGCCCAGCCTACACCCCCACTACAGCCACAAGTCCCCCAGCAGCTTGGCCAACAGCACCCTGGAGTCGGAGAGAAGCAGCCTGCCCTCCATCAGGGAGAACGGACAGCTGAGCTTGCCGTGTGCTATGACGCGGACAAACCGCCCAGGCAGCAGGGCAAGATGGACTACCTGTCCATCGACAAGGCGGGAACACGTGTACTCCCGCCACCTCAACATCGTGCCCAGGACTAAGGCCGAAATCGGGGCGTCGGGACTCGGCCAACTATTCCCTGACCTCTTCCAGGAGACCTCTTCCAACGATTCGCACCACGGGATAGGCCTGTGCAGCCAAGTATAGTTTGACGTGTTCTGTGTGACCCCTAGGCTGGCTGTCCCTCCCTCCCCCCTCCCTCCACTCCACTCCACCCACGTGCATCGTGCTGTTCACCCCTTCCCCCCGCTCCTTCGATCCGCCGCCCTTCCATATTTCCACCCCCAACCCTTCTTGTTTCCTCGCTCTAAGAGTCTTTCTGCTCTGCCATGCACAGACGTTGCCACGATGTCTGCCTTGTACAGACGTTGCCACGATGTCTGCCTTGTACAGACGTTGCCACAATGTCTGCCTTGTACAGACGTTGCCACGATGTCTGCCTTGTACAGACGTTGCCACGATGTCTGCCTTGTACAGACGTTGCCACGATGTCTGCCTTGTACAGACGTTGCCACGATGTCTGCCATGTACAGACGTTGCCACGATGTCTGCCTTGTACAGACGTTGCCACGATGTCTGCCTTGTACAGACGTTGCCACGATGTCTGCCTTGTACAGACGTTGCCACGATGTCTGCCTTGTACAGACGTTGCCACGATGTCTGCCATGCACAGACGTTGCCACGATGTCTGCCTTGTACAGACGTTGCCACGATGTCTGCCTTGTACACACGTTGCCACGATGTCTGCTTGTACAGACGTTGCTACGATGTCTGCCTTGTACAGACGTTGCCACGATGTCTGCCTTGTACAGATATTGCCACGATGTCTGCCTTGTACAGACGTTGCCACGATGTCTGCCTTGTACAGACGTTGCCACGATGTCTGCCTTGTACAGACGTTGCCACGATGTCTGCCTCGTACAGACGTTGCCACGATTGTCTGCCTCGTACAGACGTTGCCACGATGTCTGCCCTTGTACAGACGTTGCCACGATGTCTGCCTTGTACCGACGTTGCCACGATGTCTGCCATGTACAGACGTTGCCACGATGTCTGCCTTGTACAGACGTTGCCACGATGTCTGCCTTGTACAGACGTTGCCACGATGTCTGCCTTGTACAGACGTTGCCACGATGTCGCCTTGTACAGACGTTGCCACGATGTCTGCCTCGTACAGACGTTGCCACGATGTCTGCCTCGTACAGACGTTGCCACGATGTCTGCCTCGTAAGACGTTGCCACGATGTCTGCCTTGTACAGACGTTGCCACGATGTCTGCCTTGTACAGACGTTGCCACGATGTCTGCCTTGTACAGGACGTTGCCACGACGGCATGGGCAGTCCTCGGCCTGAGTACCCAGTGACGGCATGCAGACGTTGTTAACGTGGTGTGCACTGCCATCCACACAAGTGCATGATGCCTTAGATACTGACCATCTACATTATTCCATAGTGTACTAACAAGACCAGTGCGCGTCGTCCGTGTGCTTGTCTCTGTATCGCTGTGATCTGCAGTTGTGTGAAGTGTTTTATCGCCAAAAAGTCAGCATGGAAATAGATAACTAGTGTCTTAGTTGTGGTAGCAGTTATGCTGTTAGGGTGGGTATGATTATCACGAAAGAAAACAGACTGGGATATCCACCCCCTTTGCATGTGCATGTCTGATTAGCGTGGCGCATGCTCACATTTCTGTGTATTTTGTAGTCCACAAATGATGGTCGTCTCAGACTGAGGAAAACAATGTCATGAAACTGAAGAGAGACATAAGCAGGACAAAACCAACACACTGAAAGCAATGGGCATGGAATGTTGACCAAGAAAGCGTTAACTGAGGTGACCACTTAGTCCAGTTAAAGAAAAATGACCGTTCATCCCAGCTGTCTTTCTGTTGTGTTGTATATCGTTCTGACAATCGTATGCGTCCAGAAGATATTGCGGCGAACATGTGACCGGCCTGCGTAATTCTAAAAAAGAAAAAAAAAGAAGAAAGAAATCGTCGGAGTTCATTAAGCAGATACCTGTTGAGATATTAAGTTCTTCGTCTTGTAGCTTTGAATGGATTAGATTGTAGTGGTGACCGCTTCTGCTCGGCCGTTTATGGCTTGGGCATCTCCTTTTTGGTTTTAAGGATAGACGCCAGCTATGTCACAGTTGCTGACATGAAATACGGGTTCTTAGATAAATGTTATGTATGTGTATAAAAAGAGGATTAAAGCACATGTTTGCTCATTATGCTGAACTGGTAGATGTTGGTTACAGTCAGGTGTAACGTCCACTTCCACCCAAGTGACGTCAGTAGTAGGCGGGAATATCTATCTAAGGAGAGTGGGGATCGGGGATGTATTTCGCTCTACACGGATACCACCAGGACGACAACATTTCACAACGGGCAACGACAATGGCCATTTCTATAACCAAGAAGAATCCGTTTTAGTTTGTGTTGCCCACTCCTCAGTGACCTTTGACATGATCTCATACCACTTAAATACTATAGAGATCCAAATGCTTTTAGATATACATTGTTAATGTCTTCAAAGAATCCAAAAATAGTATAACAGTTTGCGATATTTCTTTACCTAGCTTTTAAACGTAGAGATGCAACTGAGAACGAGTAGACATGCTGGAATGAAGATGACTGATAAAATCATGGTAGGATACCCGAGGTATAATTTATAACTTTGTATGTCCTTGGTTCTGAGCTGGTTTATATTGTTTGCCTCTTTTGCAGTGTAGAAGTGTATGATTGTTTCATTTCTATTTTGTTCTTTAAATCTCTCTGACTAATCCATTATTACTGTTCAGCCATTTGTTGAGGCCTAGATGCTAAACGAATAAACCATTTATGTCCTCTCTCTCTCTCTCTCTCTCTCTCTCTCTCTCTCTCTCTCCTCTCTCTCTCTCTCTCTCTCTCTCTCTCTCTCTCTCTCTCTTGTTTTTCTTTTGTTTCTTTTCTCCTTTTTTTGTCTGTGTGTGCTTATTCGTGTTGTTGTTGTTGTTGTTGTTGTAGTTGTTGTTGTTGTTGTTGTTTTTTTGAAAAGGATAGTGAGTATGTTTGTCCGTTTTGTTTTGTGTTGTCTTTTGTGGGTGCGCGTGTGTGTGTGTTGTTTTGTTTTGTGTGGTGTGTGTGTGTGTGGTGTGTGTGTTGTGTGTGTGTGTGTGTGTGTGTGTGTGTGTGTGTGTGTGTGGTGTGTGTGTGTGTGTGTGTGCCGCCCCCCCCCCCCCAAACCCCCGACCCTATCCCACACACGCACGCACAGATAAACAATGTCGACATGTGAGAGAGGGAATGTTTGCATGGAACTGTTCGATCAAGATTTCTTGACTGGCGGCAGCCCCTTGTGCTGGTTGTTGTTGTTACTGTTGTTGTTGTTGTTGTTGTTTCAGTTTGATCTAGAGGAACTACACGAATGTGTCCGTAGTCCGAAGATCCTCCCCCCCCATCCCCCACCCCCCACCCCCACCCCAAATCGGAGCAAATACTGAACCTTCAGACTGACGTTGTCCTGGGCATTGGTGGAGTTGTGAACAGTGGTGGTACCGACCTAGGGCCAATCGTTTCTCTGCTGTATCGTGCTTTTGCTACGATTGAGTAGAAAAAAAGGGAAAAAACAAACAAACAAAAAAATAAAACAGAAATCTTCAACGAAACGTATCAGCAATGACATATGAAAACATATACCTACACGACGAATACGTGTTTAAAGGTGTGTTTGTACTTAGGGTGTGTCCATGCGTGTGCGTGTGTGGTGTGTGTGTGTGTGTGTGTGTGTGTGTGTGTGTGTGTGTGTGTGTGTGTGTGTGTGTGTGTGTGTGTGTGTGTGTGCGTGTATTTTGTTCTAACTGTAGCTTTTACACAAGCCCTATGTCAGAACTTTGCAACGAGATTGTGCACCTCACTGTGAACTTAAGGTGGCCCTGAAAAGGGCCTGATGCAACGAGATGTGCACCTCACTGTGAACTTTCAGGTGGCCCTGAAAAGGGCCTGATAAACGAGATGTGCACCTCACTGTGAACTTTAAGGTGGCCCTGAAAAGGGTCTGATACAACGAGATGTGCACCTCACTGTGAACTTTAAGGTGGCCCTGAAAAGGGTCTGATGCAAGGAGATGTGCACCTCACTGTGAACTTTAAGGTGGCCCTGAAAAGGGTCTGATGCAACGAGATGTGCACCTCACTGTGAACTTTCAGGTGGCCCTGAAAAGGACCTGATGCACAAGAAATCAGGAGCGTTCCAGTCTCTCCCCGGCTTTGGCTTGGCGAGTGTGATTCCTCAGATCGCCTTTGCCAAAGCCAGTATCTCTGGGGACAAACTGCACACAGCCTGGGAGCCTCCTGCAGGTCCATGAGGTACGGCAGCACCCTGTGAGTTAGCTCAGTGACCGTTGGATCCACCAGTCTAGGTCTCTTAGCTGCCAGGTCCTGTTGTGGCGCCGATAGTGAGGAACGCTTCATCTCGTCAGTGGACAGAGCAATGAGAAATCAGGGGACTGCAGGCCCTCATTTCGTGGACTGATGTCGCTGGGAGGGTTGCTGTCTCACAGAGTGAACGCCATTGGTCGTTCATTTCGCGCATCTCAGTGCCATCAGACTGTACTTTGAGTCTCTGTGTGTGTTCATCGCGCAGTTTCACTGCAAGTGTGGCATAGCAGTGGACGCCAAGGGAGAGGTGGCAGCTCTCCTTTGAGGGACACTGATGTGAGAGATCAGTGTCGGGCGGCGCAGACAACCTTCCAGCCATGTGGGTGACGGCGGGTCTAGCCTGTGTCGCCGGGAGACGGCTCCTGGAGATGTGGGGCGATTGGCGAAGGAGCGCTGCCTGACTGTGACTACCGTGGCCTGGAATACCGTGCTGTTTTGTGGGGTGACAGACATGGGGGCACTCCTTACGGGGTTGGGCTGAAAAATTGCCCTCTCGGCCGCAGTCAGCGAGTGCCCGCCAAGTTTTAGGGACTTGTGCAGCGCTCCAGCGACTTTCGTCCTGCTCCGTCCTTGAGGCGGCCTCACCGGCACAGGACCATCGCGACCGAGCATGAGGAAGGCCGCCCAGTGGTCCTGAAGACAGCCTGAAGTCTGGAGGACAGCAGGCAACACACACCGACGCCCATCGTCGGTCAACCAACAACCTGAAATTGAACCAACGTTCAAGGCCAATTCGACCAAACTTGAACCAACATTCAAGAAGATGACGACCAGAATTGAGCCAATGTTCAAGAGGAACACGAGCTATGAGGGACAAATGCAACGACCCCCATTGAAACTACCCACTGCTGCCAGGCGACAGCAGTTGCCACAAATATGCAGACCTACGTCTGCAGGAACCTTGTCCTTAAGGGCCTCAGGCCGACAGGACGTTAATCTCACCCTCAATGCAATGCAGTGAGTTCCCCAGAGTGTCCCCTAGAGTGTTCGCTAGAGAGTGCTCAGTGCGCTGAGTGCTGAGAGAGAGAGAGAGAGAGAGAGAGAGAGAGAGAGAGAGAGAGAGAGAGAGAGAGAGAGAGAGAGAGAGAGAGAGAGAAGAGAGCTCCCAGGGCTGTGTTCCTGGTTTGAGTTTGTTATGGAAGGAACAATGCTAGACCTGAAGGGAGATCTGTGGACTGGTCAGGATGGTTTTTGGAAGCAAAGAATCTCTTGAATCCTTTTTGATCAGATCTAAAATTAAAGGGGTGAAAAGGTAAGTTGACCATAGGGATGGGAGTAAGTGACTGCCAGGCACATGTTGACTGGTGTAGTAAACTATTGCCAGGCACAACATGTTGATTGGTGTAGTAACTGATTGCCAGGCACATGTTGATTGGTGTAGTAAATGATTGCCAGCCACATGTTGATTGAGGTAGTAAACTATTGCCAGGCACAACATGTTGATTGGTGTAGTAACTGATTGCCAGGCACATGTTGATTGGTGTAGTAAATGATTGCCAGCCACATGTTGATTGAGGTAGTAAGTGATTGCCAGGCACGTGTTAACTGGGGTTGTAAATGATTGCCAGGCATGTGCATTGGGGAGTAAATGATTGCCAGGCACTTGTTTATTGGGTGGAGTAAATGATTGCCAGACAGATATTTATTGGGTAGTAAATGATTTGCCAGGCATGTGTTTATTAGGGGCAGTAAATGATTGCCAGACGCGTGTTTTTCAGGGAGTAAATGATTGCCTGGCATGTGTTTATTGAGGGAGTATATGATTGCCAGGCATGTGTTTATTGAGGGAGTAAATGATTGCCAGGGACGTGTTTATTAAGGAAGTAAATGATTAAAAGACTCATGTTGATTGTGGCAGTAAATCATTGCCGGATTCGTTTGTAATGGGTAGTAAATGATTGCAAGATGCGTGTTTATTGGGGGAGTAAATCATTGCAGGCATGTTTTTATTGGGTAGTAAATGGTTGCAAGATGTGTGTTTATTGGGGGAGTAAATTATTGCCAGGCATGTGTTTATTGGGTAGTAAATGATTGCAAGATGCGTGTTTATTGGAGTAGTAATGATTGCCAGACTCATGTTCATTGTGGCAGTAAATCATTGCTAGATGAATCTTTATTGGGCAAGTAAATGATTGCCTGGCACCTGTCTATTGAGGGAGTAAATGATTGCTGTTTGATCAAAGAAGTGTTTCAGTGTTGGTGACCAAACTTTTTATCTCTTTGTTTATCTTTTTGTAAAAAAAAAAAAAAAAATCCCTATTATAAGCTTTCTGGAGTGCCTGGTCAGTGGTTGCCTGCATCACAGAAACCAGAACTGCATGCATCTCTTACTGAAACTCAGCCCACTATAGATGAGAATTTTGTGTTTGTGACTTACACATAGTCAACACAAGGCTACATAGGATAAGAATGGCTTAATAATTAATATCAGCTGACTGGTCAAACCATCTGATATTTCTGTCATATTTACCATGCTGTAAATACACTGTCCCCTTTACCAGTTTGATAACTATGATTTTGTTAGCCATAATAGTTACACTATTTCATTTTGTCAGTTCAGGCACTGTCTTCACCATGCTTCATCTCTTTATGGAAATAAAAGAAATTACTTGGTCAAACCCTTTGTCTGCTTTTATTCATTCATCATTGCTAAACAATATCAATACTACATCACTTCTAGTATCAACGACATTCTAACCAGATCTGGAAGACATGGCCTTCAGCAGTTTGTTGACACCAAGACCAAGGTCGGGGAATTAATAATTCGTGTTTTGTTTTTGTGTTTTGTTTGTTTGTTTTCTTTTTCTTTCTTTTAACGGACATTGCTTGGCTGGATTACCCTGCCCCTCCCCCCCCCCTCTCTCTCTCTCTTCTCTCTCTCTAAGCTGCTGAACATACTTCACTCTGAATAGGCAATTGGAATTCAACGAGGCATCATTTATGTTTACAATCTAGACAGATCCTATGCCATGTTATATCTATGCCTTTTACTAAGATCGACAGCTTTTCTGGCTCACGACGAAATTCCTTCTTCCCTATACCCCACGCATTGATCTTTTCAAAGCAAGCCTAGCTCTACTCTGGACCATATTTTTTTTATTATGTTTGGAACTCCATCCTTCACCGAAATCATGCATAAAATGAATACTTTAAACTTCTCAAGGAAACATTTGCTAAAACATTTTAAGTCTCCCACGTAGTTAAAGTATTCGTATTACAATGATTAGCGGTCATTCGCTTAGTCTTCTGTGAACCATACTTTGAATTAAATCGTCTCATACATTGTAGTGACGCACTTAGGGTAGTGTGCACATACGCACTCAGGTTCACAACCGGAAAGGACACAGGAAGGTGCGCCTCGCAATGAGCAGTGCTCACTTCACCAGCAGACGACAGGGCGAGATGGAATTGGTGCATTTGCATTCGACTCGCTTACCCCCGTCACGAGAGTGAGGATCCCCTCAACGCCCAGCTCATGACTACTACTAAAGCCAGCCCAGACAGTCCTTCAACAACCGTTGCCGACGCTCCCGTCCCTCTACTTGAAGCAATGAGAGCGACGTTGTGGCGTCTGGAGGACAACACCATATACTGTGACAAATACCAATGTGACCAACCACCACCATACTGCGGAGCCAGAAGTGGCCGATTCGCCTTCCCTGGTTACGCCGTCAGCTGCTTGACCCTCTGAATGCTGCAAAGCCGGCTACGACCTGAGCGCGTCACAGACTGACCACCCAATCGCCATTCCAGTACCTGCAGGGTGAGTTGCTCGGTAGTGCGTGTGTATGTGTTTGTGTGCATAAGTAGAAACCCCATACTAGGAATAGCTAATGCACTAGTTAGACATGTCACACTAAGCCACCTTCTAAATTGTAGGTTAGGGTGTGTAAACACTTTAATGGTTCTGAAAGAAGTGGGATCTACCGTAGCTTAGTTGTGCTGACATTCAGTGTTAGCTCACTAGTTGTTGGATTTGTGTTGCTGCTCAGCACCAAGCATCTATTTACACACGATACTAGTACACTGTCAATATAACTGTTAAAACCCTTGCAAGTTAGATTGGAAGGGAGTGGGTTTACCATTCATTTGAGAGTAACCCCAGAAAAGACAGTCACTCCCCTAATGGCTACTGAACATCTTTTTAGCCACTGCGTCGCAGCTTAGTCAGATGCTGCCTGGGATAGGGGCCTAAGAGGGTGCCCAGTGGTCAGAATTAGAGAGATGGAGTGAGGATTGACCTACCAATCTTTCGTACGTGCTGCACCGGGAAGTAAGCCTTACCTTCTTTCTTATGGATTAACTTTGGGGAACCAGGGGGCACGTGTACACTGAAGGTCGGTGGTGTGACTGGTGTAGCCACAGTATAAAGAGTAAACCAAGAAGACCAGTCCCACCCCAACCCAGTCTAGTCACACAATCCAAAAATACCCGTAAAGTTTCCACTGCTGGTCCCGTTCCCCGTCTTCTGACTAAAGATATATTGAATCTGAGCTTTTCCGTTCGTGTGTGTCAGAAGAGGCTGTGAACGAAAGTTGGGTGGAGAGACACACTCCTGTTCATGGACCGGAGGATGGAGGTAGAATAGAAGTACTGGCAACGGTTTCCGCATCTGGGTTTGTCGTCTGTTTCCGTTAGCACAGAGACAAGGGATCAATATCGTGCCTCTGGTTTCGCCCGCGGGGCTAACACACACCGGGAGGCTCGGGCAATTGTACCTCCGAAAAAGGCATTGCCGGATAGCCGATACCGTGTGTGCCGTGGGAGTGATAGGGTCTCTGCTCATCCCAAACGGGGTCCTTCTCCCAGTCGGTTGGTTCTAGAGTCACCGGCAGAGTGAGGTCTGAAGAGGCCGGAGATTTGACCCGGTCGACCAGGGCTGGTGGGATCACGAAAGGAGTGGCGATGGGCATGAACGGCTGGGTTGGCGTCGGGAGCGTGAACCAGGTAAGACTAATCCCTTCTCCTCCGAGTGTCTTACTTATGGGCTGCTCCGGGCCAGGTGACAGTCGGCAACTATCGGTCCCTATCACCAGGATAAAGTTCAGGTTGGGGCTATACGCCTTACTCACCTGGTGGTAGTGTAGATTGGTCCCTGCGGTAGCCCCTCTCATCTGAACCAAGAGGAGACCCCGGGCACGGCTGCCAAAGAACCTTCAGTATGATGGTTGGGACTTAATTGGCAGTCAGTTCCAGCCAAATGCTTCGACAGTTCGGGTAGTCCTTCACTGGTCGGAACTGGAGAGTCAGGGACTACTTAGTTGGTGCCTAGAGGGGGAAGGCCCTGGATTTCTTCACAACGCCCTCTCACCCAGTGGGGCGGTGTAGTTGTCGAGCTTCTTTTCTTACCATCAGTTGATGGAGGGAAGCTTGCAGATCGATTTGGGTTGCAAAGAGTACGTGGGGGACTTCCAGGATTGCGTTTCCAACAGGCCCCACCAGATCGCCGGCTTGGGGGAATCTCTTGGACGATTGGGCCTGATAGGGTGCAGGTGACATTACGTGGCATCGTTAGCATACCATACCTGCCTGAGAAGCATGTCCGAGAATGAAGCGTCAACAAATTCTGCCTAGGGAGTATTGGATAGGGAGGCTCCAGGAAAACATGTCTGTTGGAGGAACCTGAATCCATGAGGTGGCTGTGAATAAATCAAACAGTTCCAGCCATCTCCCAAGCAGTGGGTTGACAGGAGCACACAAGTCCGTGGAAGGTCCTAGGGTATAAGACAGGTAGGGACAGTCTTCACCTAGTCACCAGGGAAATGTTCGAGGGTCTGCAGGAGGGTCCATAGAGAGGCTTACTCTGCCAGCTCTCGAAATTAGAAGCTAAGGAAACTACTTCTTCCCTGAACCCAAAATACTACGCACCCAGGACTCCCGGGTTTAAAAGGCCTTCTTCTGTCAGCAGAAGGGCACCTGAAAAAGGTACTGCACCAGCCGTTATCGGGATGGCTGCAAAAGGAGGGCAACATATGGCATAACAAAAAAGGAGTCTATAAACGCCTAAGCTGGGGACGATGGTGGCGATCCTCTGCAGCCGGAAGTACACAGGGGCCAGAATTTTTCGAAGTTGGAGTCCAAGAAAGTGATGGCGTGGGAGGTCACCACTCCATGGGTAGGATAGTGTCATCCCATCTTACTTGCCCAGTCCCGAATCGACGGACCTTCCAAGATTCGGTGCCCAAAGGCTAAGCCGGCCATGATAGCACCTGGCATTCTCTGGTGGTCCGCAGGGTCCTCTAGCAGGCAAAAACTGCCCCTGGTCCAAATACCCCTGCCCTGGCAAGTCAGAGAAGGTGTTCTTCGAGAAAGCAATCGGCCCGACGCCTGAAATATACGAGTCAATCGGGTTTGTTTCAAGGCTCTTCCGGGGTACACATCATGGTAGGTGAATTACGGGTTAAGGCCAGGGGTTGGATTCTGGCTGGCAGGAAATCTCCATTGGTTGCCAATTCTTGTACGATAGACTTTCAAAACCAAGAAAGCTGAAGTGAAGTGGTGATGCAAATGGCACTGACCAGGGATTCACTCTGAAGGGTTTTGTCAACCTCACCTTGTACCTCTGAAGATTGCCTCAGTCAACTTCAGAGAGGGGCTGCTTGTGGCTCCGATGCTGACGAGATGCTTGTTAGGGCATGATCTTTCTGCATTCATTGGGGGGCGATTCATGACATGAGAGCTGAATCCTCTGTGATAGGGGACGAAATTATCCCCTTTAGACATGAGTTTTGGTCAGGGACCGCCAACCATAGCCAGGGTTACAGCTGCCTGTAAAGTTGTGGGTACCACCCAACACTGTCGTGAGGATAACCGGCAGATTGGGATACAGTCCTTCAGGACTACTATACTGAGGTCTTCGCGTGGGCTCTGAGCTCTTAATCCGAGGACCAATGCGGAACCAAGTCCGGGGACGATCCAATCCTTCTGCCTGGTACCTGGTAAACCGAGTGGCAGTGGACAGGTAACCATACCATCCGGGAAGGGGGTGAGCTGTTAGCACCGCCATATGAAGTGCTAGGAGGTTGTTATGGACCCGGTGGTCCAGCAGACTCTTCCTCTGAATGAAAACAAATGGTAAGGGGGGGAAGCAAGCTGCAGAGTGGTACATGTGGGGGTTAAGCCACCCCCGAAGGACCAAGTACCGGAGCATCATGATGAATAGGTGGCTAGTGACTCCAGCACACACCTGTAAAAGAATCAGAAGGTGAAGTTGACCCCCCCCCCCCCCCCCCCGAAGCTTCTATGTGATTATAGGTGTGTTAGTGCAAGGCATGAATTTGATTTATGGGAACTTCACGGTATCGAGCACTCCATTGACACTGGTGATGCCAAGCCATTAGAAAGCAAAGTAATGAGCGTACGCCTGCAGTATTCGCAGGAGAGGAGGAGGCACATTTACAGAAATGCTGAAGGGCTGGTGTCATTCTAGGAGGTCAATATCTGAATGTGGGCGGTCAGACGCACAGTTACTTTCCAGGAAAGAAGACGGATCAGTCCACTGGTGCATCGATTACCGAGCCCTTAATGATGTACAAGTTCAAGATACATTCCCTTGCCATTGGTGACGACTGTCTGGATACCTTGTCGGGGAGAAACCATGTTTTCTAAGTGGATGCCAATAATGCGTACTGGAAAGTGAGAGTCAAGGAGGCTGACAGATGAGGAGAACTGCCCCTTCTTGACCAAGTACGTTTGTATCGAACATGTTCGGATGGGGATTTGGGATCACAATGCGCCGAAGCCACCTTTTCACGCGTGGTGAACCTTATCCTGAGTGGTCTCTGACAGGGAATACCGTGCTCGCTTTCCCTGGACAGACATTTTGGTGTGGGAGTACAGGCTTTGGAGGATCATTTGCAGAATTTGAGGAGGCGTTGTGCCAAAGGTTTCGACAGCATTTGGTCTTAAGCTCAAGGCCAAAGAATGTTGAATTTTCTTCCAGCCCAAAGTTGAGTTCCTGGGGCGGGTATGGGTTAGCAAAAAACAAATTGCTATGTCTGACCGGGACATTCAGACTGTGAGGACCTGGCCCGTTCCGAAATCTTCAAAAGATGTGGAGCGGTTTCTTGGCTTCGCTAATTACCATCACCCGCATGTTCGTTTCCAGACTTTGCAGCGTGGGTCCCAGCCTTTGTATAGCCTCACAGGAAACAAAAAGTTTCTTCTGGGGATGAGGAAAAAGCCAGTATTTCCTTCGATACCCTCTGTTAGGGTAGTGTGTTGAACTGAACCCCCCCCCCCCCCCCCCCCCCCGTCCTGGCATGGCCAACAGCACGGATCCATTTGTGTTGGATACCGATGCTAGTGATTTGACAATCGGGGCGGTTCTGTAGTCAGATTCATGGAGGTGTGGAGCGGTTGTGTGATTGCGTACGGCAGTTTCGCCCTGACTCCTGAACAGAGTAGGTACTGCACAACCCGGAAGTGAGCTGTTGAGTATCGTGAGGTTTACAAAGGCAGTTTAAGTACTACCATATTAGGTTTAGGATCTTTTCTACGTCACGGAACCGTCCACTCAAGATCTTACATGGCTCCTGCGGTTTTTTTTTTTTTCTTTTAAACTACCCACAGGGACAGTTGGACCGATGGATGGAAGAATTTCACAGGTTCTCATATGGTGATCAAACATCGGTGCCGGGGCCAAAGCGTCAGAACGCGGGATGCGATACTTTGTCACAGAATTCCTGACGCTTTGAACCCCATTGTCCATCTTTTCGTGGCTGCCATTCGTGCCTGAAAAGTCGCCTTGTGGGAGGTTGCAAATACTGCAAGAGAGCCGACGAACAGTTTGGGGGGGAGTTCATTCGGTGGGGACGATGCCCGGGGCCTGACGGAAGGAAGGCTGACAGTTCTGGCTCACGAGGTTATTGGGCCCCCCAGCCGGATGGACTACAGTAGCTTCTGTGGGGGGGTGCGAGGCGGTCTCTCTCGAAGCAATGGCAGGAAGTGGTGCCATGGGGTTGCAGCCATCATGACCCGTGTACTTTTATCCCGCAGGGAGGGGAAACCATGGGTATGCCAGTCCACTGATGGCCGTGTGCCTGTCTTCTGGGCCCCAGCCGGATGGACTTCAGTGGCCTTCTGTGGGGGGGTCTTCTCGGGAAAGTGCGGGAAAGATGGGGCCATGGGTTTGCCAGCCATCATGGCCGTTTGTACTTTCTCCCGAAGGGAGGGGTACCATGGGGTTTGCCAGTCATTGATGGCGTGATGCTACGTCTGAAAGTTGGGGATGCGCATGACAGTGGGCAAAATTCCTTGCGCATTCCTATAGTCTTGCTTGCCCATATGCGCCTCTCAAGTTTGACAGTTGCCCAATCTCGTGTGGTCCAACCGGGGGAGCGCATGCCAGTGTCGGGTGCAATCGGCGCGGTGCACCTGATGGGCGTTCGGGCTCTGTTGGTTGCCAGTTTTTTGATGTCATATCTTGTCCGGACTCCCTGCCAGTTTTCTGGTGCAGAGTGTGCCTGCCTGTTCTCGGTTCACCCGCAGGCAGTGTAACCTGACAGTTTTCTGGTCCGAAAGGGGCCTGACAGTTTTCTGGCACACTCGAAGGTTATGCACCTGCCAAGTTTTCTGGCACATCCTGAGCGCCGAAGTTACTTCGTTATGGCCGGACAAACGTTGGTTTCACCTTGGTGTGGAAACACCCAGGTGTCTCAAGGTTTACGACGAGCGGTTGGACCAGCACAAGTTTCACTTAAGTTTTTGTCTCGGGGGCAGCCAGAGTGCCTCACTGCCTGGAAAAGGCAGTGCAGAAAGTCTTGCCGAGTTCTGAAAGACTTTGAGACTGGCAGCATGATGGCGTAAGCTTGGATAGAGACTTGGGATGGACAGGTGCAGCTGAGGACCTGTAATGTGCGTCTTGCACAAGAGGCTACCTCACAATCCCCTCGTGCTGGGCGGTTACCAGTTCAAGAACTCCGGGACAGCCCAGGGGAAGATAAGGATCTCCACATGCTCTCCATTACCTTCAGGACGGGGAATCTGAACCCGATGAGGGGGAACTCTTCTCAGCTTTCGCCATAGGTGCCAAAAATACATTGGCTGAACAGGGGTTGTCCTGCTTAAGGAAAGGCTTGCTATTCAGGCGCAAGCTAGTCTCCAAGGACTTGGAACTGGTAGTCCCGCTTCCTCCAGGATACAAACAATACAGTGGCCACCATGGACCTTCCATCAGCAGCACACCAAGGGCCGTAGGCGAGGACTAAAGCCAGACTGAAGGAAGAATTTCTTTTGGTTTGCTTTAGCTCGCGATGTCGAGGCCTATATGTGTTGTCTGCGACGTGTTGTAGCAAAATACAAGAAAAACAACGTTATGGAAAGTCCCATTGAGCTGAATACCATGCAGGGGGCCCAATGGAACGTGTGTCCATTTTGATTTCATTGTCGTACTGCCCCAGGACAACACATGGGAAATGAGCACTGCCTCATGATGGTGGACCAATTCACCAACCAATGGGTGGAGCTGGAATATGTGCGTGCCTCTTCCATCACAGAAAAGGCCGAGACAACCGCAAAAGCTGCGGTGGATGGGTTCTTCTACGTTTTGCGGTTGCCCCGTTCCAGCTGTTTCTCTGAACTGGGATCGCAAATTTGAAATCCAGTTGGTCGACCGGGTTATGTGCCAGGCTTTCAAAATTCACTCAAGGCCCGAACAACGCCATATCGTCCATGCGTCGATCTTACGAATGGTCAGGTCGAGCGGTACAAATCGAACATTGATGGATGCCGTAGGTGCTTCCTGGGGAAAGGGCGCCAGAACAAGTGGGTACGAAACACGCGACTGCAGATTGCTGGAGCTATCCGGTCCTTCTCTGTAAACCGAACCAATGGCTTTACCCCTAACCATGTTGGATGTTGGCAGGAGGAGAGGGTGAACATACAGCTCAGCTGATGTTCCCGGTTCCAGGCCAGAGATTTCGAGTGTGAGGCATGAGTACGTGTCCACTTGGCAGTCCAGTTCTTTGCAGGATGCCCCACACAGCTGGAAGAGAGAATCTGATGACATCCCTTAGGCCGTTATGAAAAGAAGTTATGATCTCGAGATCTTATTGAGACCATATGCCGAGGGTGACTGTCGTATATCTCTTGGATTACTGCAGTTAAGTGAAGGGTTAAAGCAGGAGGAAACTCTGTTCACCCTGGAGGAAAGGTCCGGGGTGTCTTCAGGAGAAAGCTGTCTGCCTACCTGTATAGCGTTCAAACTTCGGAACTCGGTCTTAGTGACGATACATGACCCGACTGATGTCCGTGACAGGGACAGGATAACATGCCTGTATGGATCAGCGGTTCAAGTCCCATCAGAAGAAGAGAAGAAGTCCCGGAGGATGAGGATCAGGGGGTTTACTGCTTCTGCAGGAAGCGTTGGGGTGGACGTTTCATGATCCAATGCGACTTCTGAAGGAGTGGTCATGCGATTCTATGTACGTGAACATCACCGCCACTGACGCACTTGATATTGACAAGTACAAGTGCAGGGCTTGCAGGCCCAGTGAATTATTAGAAGAGGATTCTGTTTCAGGGATCGGCCACCGGAAAAATTGAACGCCCTGGAGCGCGTGATGGGTTCTCCAGCGACAGGTCGGCTGTTCCCGCACACAGATCAAGTTGGTGCAGGACCTCTGGCTTACCAAAGAGGCTCGTCCGAGATGGAGCGAGGCGAGTGAAGCTTGCTTGCTCCGGCCGATGGTCGCTGTCGCCAAAGCAGCGGCAGGTAGTGACCCTTTCTCCAGGGGGAGGGCTGAAGGTTGCCAGGGCGATGCAGACTTACCAGTTGCGGAAAAATGATAGGTGGATCACAGAAAATTGTAGGCACCTGTCACTCTTCGCGGTCTGGACGCCCGGGCAAAGTCCAAACCAGCCTCCCGAGCAATTTGGGGTGGTTGGGGGGGGTGGGGGTGGGGGGGCGGCCGCCTTGACATACGCTTGCTTACGACCCCAATTTGGTCAATGCCTTATCGAGCGGCCTTCCTCGAGGGATGTCTTGCCTGCGGGAACCTGAGTGGGGTGGTATGTGCATTCCGACATCCTCCAGCGTTGATGGATACTGAGGAAGATATTTTCCTGGGTTGCTCTCCCCCGAGAGTCGCCCATGGGGGTCGGTTGCCCAGGAAAACCTGAATCCGCTGCGGGGTGATATTCCTCACCTTTGGGATGGCCACCCGCCTGGGCGCGGGTACAGTCCGACACAGGAGTTGAGGCCAAAGTACGCCTCCTCCCAAGAAGTGGTGTTCCGGACTGGGAGACCTCCGGAAGTCTAGAGCGTTCGCGCAAGCGGGCAGCCTCAGCACGTCGAGAGGCTCTGGGTATAAGGTCCAAAGGCTGGCCCAGCAAGAAAGGGTGGACCTTCATTTACCTCCCGTACTATTTGGAGGACTGCGTCAGTGAGGAGGCAGGGGCCAGGGAAAACACTACTCAGCTTCGGCCAGGAGGATGAAGAAGAAACAACAGGCTAAGCTTGCCTAAGGCGATTCCCAGCGCCACCTTCACCCCCTCTTCGGCTGGGCTGAGGGAGGGCCGTCCTGTTAGCCAGTTACACTCGGCCCGTCGAAGTCCCGGGGAGGAAGGTGTATGGTACCGGGCCCTGCGATGTGGAATAGTGGGGGGACCTGAAGGTGTCATGCCTTCACACATCACCTTCTGGGGTTTTCGACGAAAGGCTGCCCCCAACTTCAGAAACGTGTTTGATTTGTTGAAGTGGCGTAGGAAGGCATTGTTGCACGGCCATGGACTGGCTGGATTATGTCGTTGGTCGCTGGGAGGACTTGGTTCGGTTCCTCAACATGCAGCGTCTCCTGTCCACCCTGAAAGATGCACGCATCTCTTGGAATGGGCAGTCAGAGGGAGGCTATGGACGCCCTTTTTGTTTCATTACATTGGGAGAGCCGGTGCCGCTACTCTTCCGGCTGTACCCGGCGGAGTCACCAGCCCATTGTTGGTCCACTGGAGGGTGAGTGCTGGTACTGGTGGCGCGGATGGATGGACCACCAGGACGAGTGAGTACTGGAGGGATCTATTATCGTCGCCGGAGGCTTTGGAGCTGCCAGGCAGCCATGATACCCGAAACTCAGCTTCCGGCGGGCATTTGACGCACACTTCACCTGGATAGCGAGCTGTTAAAGCAATGCAGCTCCCACGGGACTCCAGTCTGAGGCTGTGCGGTTGGTGACCTTCGTGAGGATGGAGAAACTTGGTCCAATTGGGGGGGAACTTGTGCTTCTTTTTGCGATCCGTTCCTACCCCTCCTCCGAGGATCTTGATTCGGTACTCCCAAGGATATGGTGGTCGGCGGTTGGGCTGCATCCAAGCATTGTGCGACTCTGGTGGTCGGGATATGCGAGAGCAGAGTCCTCGTTTAGGCTGCGGGCAACTTGTCTCATCGCCACGGGTAGCGCTTGTGGGCGAAGATTGCCAATTGAGACCCCTGGTCCCGGCAAGCTTCGTGAATCTCCAGGAGGATTTGCCCTTGGTCTCACCCTCCATGTTGTGGTGGCTGCTATCACTGCCGGAGGATGCCCTGGGAGGATGAGGGGTGAGGCCTACCTGCAATTGCCTGTGCCTGGTCCGGAATGGTTACCCGTGAGCAGCGTATTTATATTCACTGTGTTCACGGCGGGATGAGAACGTCCGTGACCGGTGGGTGGGGGCCTTCCCAATGTCCACTTCAGGGTTTTTTTCACCGGTTCTTAGCCAGGTCCTTTGACCCGGAGCAGAAAAAAGGCACTAGGTGGGATGGACCGGACCGCATCCTTCTGGAGACAGACGCTCCAGATTTCCGTCCCCAAAGAGCGAGTGGTCTGAACCAACCAACTCTTCCAGGTGGCCGTAGTGCTGTATGGCACCAATGCTGCGATGCTGTGGGAGGAGCTTTTGTTGACCAGTCTGCCAGCAATGCTCTGCGCTCTTCAGCTGTTAGGGCAAAGCGGATGCTAGCCGGATACCTGGGCATGGGCTCTTGCGATGGGAAACTACATTCATTAAGCTTTTTTATAAAGTCGGGGGGAGTGTAGTGACGCACGAGTGTAGTGGCATACGCACTCGGGTCACTCACCTGGGTACCGGAAGGTTGTCGCCTCGCAATGAGCAGTGCTCATCACCGCAGACGGACAGGGCGAAGAAACGGAGTTGGTGCATTCGACTCGCTACCCCGTCGATGTGAGGATCCCCTCAACGCCAGCTCCTGACTACTACAAGGCCAGCCAGACAGCTTCAACAAACCCGTTTGCCGACGACCGTCCTCTACTTTGAAGCCAAAGAGAGCGACGTGTGGCGGTCTGGAGACATCACCAACTGTGACCAATACCATACTGTGACCAACCACACCATATGCGGAACCAGAAGGTGCGAAGAAAGTCGTGCTGTCGCCTTCCCTGGTTACGCCATTCAGCTGCTTGACCCTCTGAAAGCTGCTAGCCCGGCCTACGACAGAGCGCGTCACAGTCTGGAGACCACCCATCGCCATTCCTGTACTGCCAGGATGTGAGTTAGTAGCACTGTTGTGCGTGTGTTTGTATGTTGTGTTTGTGTGCATAAGTAGAAGGAAACCCCAATACTAGGAATAGCTTAATGCCACTAGTAAGACATGTCACACTAAGCCACCCTTCTAATGTGTAGGGTAGTTAAACACTTTAACATAAAAACCTATCCGTTAAAATCGCTCATCCCCACTCACCTCAGTTCTTCCATCCCTTTTCTCCTACCCCTACCTACATTCTCTCTTCCAACACCCTCCTCAGACCTCTCTCTCTGTGTTAGTTTTTGATTTGTTACTTGTTTTCTGTTGTAAGTTTCCCTTTGTTTTACCTTCCCCATCTCTTAGTGCTTTTATGAAGTAGTTTGCTTATCACTTGTAGAATTAGATTATCATGTTGTATGTTGAATTGTCTGTATGATGATATGCTGCTGAATTATGTTTGCATGACAAGGAAAGATTGTAGACTAGGCTTTGGCCTAAAATCTTTCATCCTTGGGTATTAAAGATCAATCAATCAATCAATCAATCAATCAATCAATCAATCAATCTCTCTCTCCTCTCCTCTCTCTCTCTCTCTCTCTACTCTCTCTCTCTCTTTCTCTCTCTTTCTGATTCAAAGCCTATTCATTACCACAAAAATCAAACCTCTGTGATTGTGAGTGCGTTATGGAAAAAGTAGGAAAATAATGAAGAGGGAAATAATTTTTTAAAAAAAAGAAAGTCTTGCACTCGACAGACCACCACAGTTGTAGGTAGTTTGTGCTTTATATGTCGTGACTGTAGACAAGAAACCCCAGTTGGTCAATTTCGAGCCTAGTTGTTTCCCTAGTGTAATGGTTAAATGTTCTTCCCGGTAAGAGTTGCACCGGAAAACAGAGAGCGAAGCGGATAATGTAAGTTTGTGTTTCCTTCCTGATTTTCCTGCTAACTTCTCGATGTGCCAGAAAAAAAAGTATCTGAAAGTTTTCGTCTTTTCTTGTCTCGATGAGCGTCAAGAATGAGAAGGCAAGCAGAGGTTGTAAGTTCATTGAAGACGGGTCCTGATGTTTGCTGAACACGTGCTGTGATGTTCCCCCGAATGAGGAAGTTGACGGAACAGCTTTGTATTACAGTATTAGCGTAAATCTGTCTTCTTCTTCTTTTAATATAATGCCCTCAATCATCAAGGTTGATTATTTTGGCTATAACAACAACAACAAGTAATGCAGTAAAAGAAGGCTCTTTCGCACGTCCTGCCTAACACATTTGTAACGTTCAGCAGTGCTCGTTTGAAAGCCAGACGCTAAAACCAACTAAAGTGTGACACGTGGGTATGAATCAAGATGTATTGTGACACACTTGCTGGCACCCGCCATTAGTGGATTCCACTGCCCATTTGTATCAGTGAAATGAAAATATCCAGCCAGTGGAAGTTGTGCGCATTCGCTTGTCATTGGGGAGGGGGTGGGGTGGGAGGAGGGTCAGTTTAATCCTTTATAAATTTCTTCCTTTTAATTGATTGAGTTTTTTTTTTTCTTAAACGAGAGAGTGCATTCTGCATCTTCATTATTGTCATATGTCAATGTCATTGTTGCTTAGAACTATGACTAGTGAAATGAATCAAGGATGCATGAGTGCATGCATTGTGTTTCATATGGTTTTTTTTTCTATGATTGATTGATAGTCTGAGCTTAGTTTTTATTGAAGCTGAACATAAGTAAATATGACAAAATCTGTCCAATGTAACCATACGTTGACTAGAATGCAGGAACTAGACCAATCAAGAGCAAGAAGAACGTTGGTTGGAGGACAATGATAGTACAGCAGATTAAACAGGAAGAAAAGGAATGCTGAAAGGAGTAAATTCCAAGTTCAAGTGTGGTTGTCTGTGTGCATGCTTCTCAAGTGTGTGCATGCTTGGAGATGAGAGAGAGTGTGAGGGAGGGGCACAGCGCAGAGAGAGAGAGAGGAATAGATCATTGTGTTGTGGGTGTGTGTTGTAAAAATGTGTAAAACAAAATAAAATCCACTGAGGTGTTATTTGTTATTTTGTATACACTATACATGTGTAAGTATAACTGTGTCTACAGGGGGGGGGGGACTTGTGTGACCCCACATGGCGTTCCTGATCACCCGGTGATGTCAGAGTGTGAAGATTGAAATCGAGTCGCTGAATGAAAGAACCAGAACCACTTGTCGGGTTCAGTGCCACAAGTTCCTTACTGTGGATCATGTGGAAGTGTCCTGTACATGCATGTTTATTAATGACAGGATAATCAAGAGCACACAGTGCAGAAGAGTACCAGGTATATTTCCTTCACCCCAAACCCACCTCTTCAGCGTCTGTGGCCTGACCTCCAGGTCCCTAGAGGAAAGAAAGATGGTAAATTAAGCAAGTTCACACACTTTCCATGTCCACCATCCCAAGCTTGAATTTATCATTGTCATCCATTACCTATATTTATCCATCTCCATTATGCTCTGCATTGTATATGATGCTGTTGTTAGTAGATCTGTTTCAAAATCAAGTTTTCTTTTTTCATCTTTGTTATGCACATGATACTGTCAGCAGAATGTGGGTTTCTCCAGCTTCACGTTCCATGTCTGATTCAAGGGTTTGGTGGTGTTAGTAATTTTCTTGATTGTACATTGTGTTTACATTGCAGAATTCTAGTACAATAGTAGTTTTCTAACATAGACTGTGTGTTCCTACTTGTACATTGTAGGTTGATTGTCTACCATGTCTGTCTTACAAGAAATTCCAGTGTTGTTAAAATTTATGCTTTTGTGACTGTACATTATATATTCAGTAATTTCTCTATAACTTGAGGTTAATTCCAATTTTACAGGATGCTACTGCTGATATGCACTGAATGCAGTGCAAGAGATGGCGATCATCTTACAGTGACTGAAATCCCATGTAGGGGCTTGAACTCATTTGGATCCATGCAGATAATGTACTGCCTGAGTTCCTTTTATTCAGATCAGAAGCTCAATCTTGTAGGCATCACATACTGCAGCCATCAGCTGGAAATCAGCAATGCATGGGCAAAATTTTGGTACAGAGTTCTCTGAATTTCAGAATGTGAAAATGAGTTTGATAGGATAGTTGATCAGTAGGTGCTTAACTGCAATGCAAATTTTGGTAGGCAGCAGAATACGACATGCCTCTGTGTGCCTTTCACACAAATGCTCAGATTACTTATATTATTATTGTATTAGCTATGTCCTCTGATCAGTTCCTGTTGACATTGCATTTTTTGTTGTGTATGGGGCCTGCACAGCAACAACACATGTTTGTCAGTGTGGGGTGCAGCAAGAACACAGGTATTTGTCAGTGATATGGGGGCAGCCAGCACACAAGAAACACAGGTATTTGTCAGTGTATGGGGGCAACAAGAAAACACAGGTATTTGTCAGTGTTTGGGTGCAGCCACAAACAAGAAACACAGGTATTTGTCAGTGTTCGGGGGGGCTGCAAGAAACACAGGTATTGTCAGTGTATGGGTCGGGAACAAGAAACATAGGTATTTGTCAGTGTTATGTGGCAGCAAGAAGAAAACACAGGGATTTGTCAGTGTATGGCGGGGCAGCAATCAGCAAGAAACAAGGTATTTGTCAGTGTATGGCGGGTGGCAGCACAACAAGAAACAGGTTATTGTCAGTTGTATGGGGCCAGCACAACAAGAAACACAGGTTATATGGTCATTGTATGGGGGCAGCACACACAACAAGAAACACAGGTATTTGTCAGTGTATGGGGGCAGCAAGAAACATAGGTATTTGGCAGTGTATGGGGGCAGCAAGAAACACGGGTATTTGTCAGTGTAGAGGTGGCCACAGACATGAAACACAGGTATTTGTCAGATGTGCTGTATGGGGCCAGCATTCACAGCAAGTAACAACAGGTATTTGTCAGTGTATGGGAGAAGCACAGCAAGAAACACAGGTTATTTGTCAGTGTATGGGGGCAGCACAGCAAGAAACAAGGGTATTGTCCCCCTAGTGTTGTATGGTGGGGTCAGCACAGCAAGAAACACAGGTATTTGTCAGTGTATGGAGGGGCAGGGAAGCAAAGAAAACACAGGTATTTGTCAGTGTATATGGGCCAGCACAGCAAGTAACACAGGTATTTGTCAGGTATGGGGGCCAGCACAGCAAGAAACACAGGCATTTGTCAGTGTATGGGGGCAGCACAACAAGAAAACACAGGTATTTGTCAGTGTATGGGGGCCCAGCCACAGCCAAGAAACACAGGTATAATTGTCATGTTTATGGGGGCAGCACGCCCCCCAAGAAACACTTCTATCAGTTATGCCGCTTTACACTTCAAGTGTATTGCAGCCAACAGGGAAGACTGGCTGAGCAATGACTAGTGCAGTAGTAGCTGCATGTTTACTAAGAAATCTTCCAATTGGATGTTTGTGGGATTAAAAAATAAAAAGATTGATGATTTTAAAAAAACATTCTTGTTAGTTGTGTTAGAGGTTTTTAAAATAAAAAATTTTAAACTAAAATAATGTATGTTGCTATTCATAAATGGATGTTAGACTTAGAGAGATGGGCGAGGCAGGGTGACTGTGCGACGGAGCGTGAATGTAGTCTGTATGATTGTGGGTTTATAACATATTTATTGCATTTTGCACATTACGTCAGATTTACAAGTAGAGCAAGGCACTGTCTTTCAGGGACGGATGTGTGTTTGTGTGTTTGTGTGTCCTGTGTGTTTGTGTGTTAGTGTGTGTGTGTGTGTGTGTGTCTGTGTCGCTGTGTGGGTGTGTTGCTTTGTGTGTTGCATATGGGTGGATGTGTGAGAGAGAGATGCGCATGTATGCGCATGTACTTTTGCGCCTCTGTTGTGTAGTCGTGCCGTGTGTGTATTTATGCAAGCATGCGTGCATGTGTGTGTGTATTGTGTGTGTGTTTTCCTGAGTACTCACCCAGATGAGGGGAGAGAGAGAGATCTGATAATTGCCTGATTGTTTAATCATGGATATGATAAGGTGTGAGAAGGAGTTCTCGGGATGGTGTAAGTAGATACATGTATGAGAGAGAGGAAGAGATGTGATATCTTGTGTTTGTTGGTCTTTGTGTCACCCTTACAATTCTATTTTAGTATCGTTGTTTCATTTTTTCACAATTTGCTCATTCTCTGAAAGAACAATTTGACAGTGTCCTTTTTTAAGAATGCATTTATTTTCAATTTATTTTTCTGAATTTGTGTTATATAATTTCTTTAGTTGCCCCCCCCCCAAAGTGAGACGACTGCAGGTTTTGGAAATTAACAAATCTTGAATAAATGTTAGCGAATCTGCCCAGAAATATTTGGTATTTATTTTGTTTAAAATTGTCAGTACAACTATGGATTTCATTTCAGTCCAGAGAGAGAGAGAGAGAGACGAGAGAGAGAGAGGAACGATTGATTGAGAGAGAGAGAGGAGAGAGTGTGTGTACGTGTGTGTGTGCGTGTGAACCGCTTGTGAGTGAGTGACCTGCATGTTTGCATCTTGTGGTCACTGACTCCAGGTGGAACAGGTGTTACTGTGGTTTGGGGGGTGGGGGTGCAGGGGAGGAGGGAAGGGTTGTGCTGGCCATCTCTGACCAGGGCTGTCCACTCGTCGGTTAGGTCTTCTGGTCGCGTGATAATGTCTTGTGATTGGTGGATTCACAAAGTGACAATGTCATCACGGAACCATGGCTGACATCCTCAGTGATAATGTCATGTTATTGGATTCACAGTGCACAGTGCCATCACTGACCATGGTGCTGGACCACTCCCCAGTATTAATGGCAGTGTTGGTGGATTCACAGTGCTCAGTGCATCACTGACCATGGCTGACCACTCCTCAGTGTTAATGTCAGTGTTGGTGGCATTCACAGTGCACAGTGCCATCACTGACCACCGGCTGACCACTCATCATGATAATGTCAGGAGGGTCGTTGATGGATTCACAGTGCACAATGCACATCACTGACATGGCGACCAACTCATCAGTGATAATGTCAGTGTTGGTGGATTCACAGTGCACAGTTGCATCACTGACCAGTGGCTGACCACTCCACAGTGATAATGTCAGTCGTTGGTCGATCACAGTCCACAATGCCATCACTGACCAGGGCTGACCACTCCCTCAGTGATATGTCAGTGTGGTGGATTCCACAGTGCACAGTGCATTCATGAGCAGGGCTGACCACTATCAGTGATATGTCCAGTGTTGGTGGGATTCACAGTGCACAATGCCATCACTGACCATGGCCTGACCTCCCACGTCCTGCCCCCACCCCCACCTTCCACCCTGTGTATCAGACCCACCTAAAAAGATGATCACCGACTTAGCCCCCCCCCCCCCCCCACCTTCCACTCTCTGAATCGGACCATACTGATAATGCACCACCAGTCCCCTCCCCCCCCTCACCCTCCTTCCCCCACCTCACCACCCTGTGTGTATCAGACCACTTGCCAGTCCCTGCCCTCCATCCCCTTACCTTCTTGCCTGCATGTCAGACACCTAACAGAACTCACCCCCATATCAGCCCCCCCCCCCCCCCCCCACCCCCAACCAGCCCAACCCCCCCTTCCCAACTCCCCCTACTGACACTGTCCGCACACCCTGCAGGTCCAGGTGATGGACAGAGATTAACAGTAACCAGCCTTCTCCACCCCCCCCCCAGCCCCCTCCCTCCCTGCCCCCATGACCCTCTCCCTCCAAACCTGCAACAGCTCTCCCTACCCCCTCCCCAACCCTCACCCACCCACCCCCCCAACTCCAGAACCTGCCATGTTTGACCAGCAGAAGATGCCATCCACCATGTTTCCCCGAAATGAAATTTTCATTCTTACCACACACACCCCCCCCCCCCCCGCACAAAAAGTCATAACATCCATAACAGCCGGATCATGCAATTCAGCATATTTTTAGACCAGCATCGTGCTTTATTTTGAACCAATGATTATCGCATTTATGATTTGACAGAATTTTTTTTAAGATAATTAAAGTACATAGTGATTCACAGCAGAGCAACACACTCATACACATATTCATAACACCCTCGGTAAACTTTTTAAACTCAACTTAAGCCATGGCAATTTGTGCAGTCACCATCACTCACAACACACACACACACACACACACACAACACACACACACACACACACACATGCAACACACCACACACACACACACCACACTCGCCCACGACTCGCACACTCGCCACACTAGCCCACACTCACCCTCACACCTTCAACACACACACACACACACCACTCACCTAACACTTTAACTTCAAACTTATTTGTGGGAGCTCTGCCTGTTGTTCTACTGTGACAAATTACTAGGTAAATGTGAGTTTAGAGATGGTTAGCCTGGCACTTTGCTTGGTGTTATGACGAGGTGGGGGTATAGAGATGGATAGTATCAGTTGTGTTTGTGTGGCGTGGAGGAAAAGTGGTGGGAATTGGGAGTGAGAAGGGAGTGGCGGACTCGCACGAGACATGCATGTCAGACATAGTGTTTGTGTCTGAGTTCAGATATACAGAAGGGGTGGGCGAGACATGCATGTCAGAGGTGTTTTGTTGTCCGAGTTCAGATATACAGAAGGGGTGGGGGAGAGACATGCATGTCAGTGTGTTCCCCCTGTGTCTGAGTTCAGATATATACAGAAGGGGTGGGGATGCAGAGACATGCATGTCAGGAGTGTTTTGTTGTCCGAGGTTCAGATATACAGTAGGGGTGGGGAGTCTTGCATGTCAGAGTGTTTTGTACATTCAGTCTGAGTACAGATATATAGAAGGGGTGGGAGACATGCACGTCAGTTGTGTTTTGTGTCTGGGAGTTCAGATATACAGAAGGGCCATGGTGGGTGAGCAAGAGACATGCATGTCGGAGTTCTGTGTCGAGTTCAGATATTACAGATAGGCGGTGGAGCATGCATGCTCAGAGTGTTCTTGTGTCCGAGATTCAGAATACAGAAGGGGTGGGGGAGGGAGAACATGCATGTCAGAGTGTTTTGTAGTCTGAGTTCAGATTATTACAGAAGGGTCAGTGGGAGACATGCCATGTCGGAGTGTTTTGTGTCTGGAGTTCAGATATACAGAAGGGGGTGGTGGAGACATGCATGTCGGAGTGTTTTGGTGTCTGAGTTCAGTATATACAGAAGGGGTGGGGAGGACATGGCATGGTCAGAGTGTTTTTGTGTCCGAAGTTCAGATTAGCAGAAGGGTTGTGGAGAGCAAGAGATCATGCATGTCAGAGTGTATTGTGTCTGAGTTCAGAAATATACCAGAACAGGGAGTGGGGAGCAAGAGACATGCATGTCAGACAGATGTTTTAGTAGTCTGAGTTCAGATATACAGAAGAGGGTGGGAGACATGCATGTCAGTGTGTTTTGTGTGCCGAGTTCAGATTATACAGCAAAGGGAGGAGGGGGGGCAAGGACATGCATGGTCCAGGGTGTGGTTTATGGTTGTCAGAGTTCAGATATTACAGAAGGGGTGGGGTGCAAGAGACATGCATGTCGGTGTGTATTGTGTCTGAGTCAGATATCAGTAGGGTGGGGGGTTTGTTTTTTGTTATGAGTTTGGTGGGTTTCTTTGTTTGGGGGTCATCTTCCACCTTGATTAAACTTATTATTGGTAGAATCACACTAGAATGACACTTTTTTTGAAAGGTCATTTGATTGTAAGAAATAAATGGTGTTGAATTTCAACTTTGCATTTGAATTCTTGTCACTTTTTTGTTTCTATGGTGTTTCAGGCCCGATATGGCTTTTGTGGTTGGCAGGGACTTGAAGCAACTTGATTTGATTTGGTTGTGTTTTTTGTCTTTACACATATCAATATTGCAGAGGTCCTAGGTATACATCGTATTTTTCTAGTGTTGTTTTGTCTTTCCTTGGTTTTTTCTATTGTTTACAATGACACACTTGTAAAGTTTGGCCTTTGGTTGTCTGGGTGAAGGGTGTTTAATGAGTAGAAGAAACTCGTGAGCGAGAGCGTGGCAGCCAGAGATCATCAGAAGAGTAGCCCCTTCATGCTAAGTGTTTCGGCCCTTATTCCTGACACTCTAGGGGGGTTTAGGGCCACACCCGGTTCATGACTCCAGATGTCCTCTGCTGCTTTTTTTTTTTCCCCATCTTGGGACGAGCATGCTGGGATTCGAACCCAGCACTGAGACTAGCCTCTGAGACAGTGCTCGTATTTGTCTACTTAATACGAACTCGCGCTTTAACCACTGAGCCACAGGGACACTGATATTTGATTGGGAATTAAAGCCTTATCAAGTTCACTTTTGTTCCGCCTTGACAGATCCAGCTTGACATCTTCTGCGCTTCTGCCAATTGCTTTCAGGGCTCTGGTTTTTTCCCTTCCCTGCAACTTGAGAGCTGTTTCATGCAGGCTGTATGCAGAGCGTTCCTACAAATCCCCTAGCTCCAAATTTCTGCAGTGAGGACATTTGACCTGATTAGCCTTCTCTCCCAGGCTGTTTGCCAGATCACATACTTTTCAGTCTTGTTAGATTTGAGCTGCCTCCATTCTGTTCTCATATGGCACCGTTGATGAGCTCGATCATGATCAGCTAGCTTGGTTGACTTAGAGTGGACTTCTATATTCCGTCTGGTCGCATGCCATCTTGCTGATGATCTCTGGGTGACCTTCTTCCATTCTGGGAAGGTCTGCAGTGCACTCCCAGTCATCTGCCCCAATCCAGCAGACTCTGCCTGCATGTTTCGAGTTGGCTCACTGTTGTTCTTCTTGGCCATGATTTGCTTGCCTCCTTGCCGTGAAGAATGTTGCGGGAAGTGCTTTTGGGAGTTCCTGGATGTCCCCCTTTTGTGGTGTTCAGGGTATGTACATCCTAGCAGATATCTATAGGACAAATGTCCTGGACCACCCTGGAAGTAATAGGACATTTGTCCCTCTTCATAACAAAATTCAGTCGGACATTTTTTGAACTGCAAGCCAGATTTAATGTAAAGTTTTATGCACACAAAATTTAATGGTTTTATTACAAAGCTTGACTATATTCCTAGAGTGGAAGCCACATGTTTGGTAACATACTATTACATAGTCCACACACACACAGTCACACACAGAGGCAGTGTCTTTCCTAAATCACTATTCATTGCAAATGCCTAGTATTAAAGTCCCAATATTGATTCATTTGGGTCGTCTTTTTGGTTGAAGAGCATTCTTTTCCTTTTCTCTCCCACTTTTCTGTCACCTGAACACCATTTGATTCCCCTTGACATCACTTTGGTCCTTCCCTTTGCACCCTCGTCGTGGAGCAAGGATCCTTTCCAGTCTCTGCTTCAGCAACATGTGCCTACATGGCCTACAACACGTAACAAGTACAATAGGGCTTATCGCTCTTTTTGCCCCTTTCCGCTAAAAATAACCTGACACAAGCTGGCTGCGAGCTCTCAGCTGCGAGCCGTGAACCTCGCTGGCTCGCCTCTGCAGTCAGGAGGCAGAGTTGCAAGCCAAACGAGCTAAAAATAGACCGCCACGGCTCGCCACTAAGCTTAGTGCCGTGGCACACGGGGCTAGTAATAGGCCTAGTGATTCACTGGGCAGTGGGGGTTACACTAAGTTTTCAGACTGGAGTTCTGTTTTGACGGTCGGACTCAAACAATTATGCGGGCTTGATATAAACGGCCGGTGCCCTGTCCGTGAGCATCGGAAAGCTATCGGACAGTGACCGCGTTTTCGGCAAAGTAATGGGGACATTTCGAGGGCTTCCTGCAGAATGGACCATCTCAATTTTTTTCACATTTTCACTTTTACATGAAACTAACTTATTAAACAGCTAGGAAAATAATGCCGATGTCCGTTTTGCGATATCTCAATTTATTAATTAGTTATTGATAAAACTGTAATGGACCACTGAAAAAATGCTTTAAATTAAAGCATGCCAGATGGGACATTTACGCCTGACCCCCTACAATCCTCTGTCACTTGCATGATACGGGGCTGTAGGCCCTGCTGAAATGAGATATTGATAAAGTCTCATTTCAGCACTGCCAAAAGGAAACCCCCGGCCTCTCATCTGTTGGATGTTTGAGACCTCCCAGGGTTCCATCAGGCCCGGGCGGCAGCAGAATATAAAAAAATCCCTTGCCCCGGGGGCGGCTTGGGTTTTTGAAAGTGTCAATGTGGCTTTGGGAGCTTTGCTGTAAACTTTGCCA
>JAFLJL010019391.1:0-12500 GCA_018398815.1 Conus ventricosus
GAGCTGGTCCCATTCAAGGATTGTCCAGAAGAAGGACATGACCGTGTCCGCTTCTGGCCAAACTGCTTCACTCACCCCACCATGCCCGAGCTAGTGTGGTCCTGGCCGTCTTGGTGAAGGACTTGGAGTCTGGCCTGAGGCACCACTCTTCGAGCAAGGCTATTTCAGGCACTTGGGCTTTCAGGCTGTATTTCCTCTTTGACAGAAGTCAAGGGGTACTGCAATGTAGTGGTCGATCGGCCAAAGCAAAATATTTCATGGAATGTTTGCTGCCGATATTTCCAGGCGTGAGGGAGTGCCAGCACCTGGCATATGAGGATGTGTCCTCTGCCGAGTAATGGAAATTTAACGGGACGGCTTGGGTTGTGTTCAATGTTCCCAATGGGTGCGTTGGCACAGCTTTGAAAACACATTGCGAGGAACGTTTAATCGGTTTACACTATAAATTTTGTCACGTCCATGCAACCCGCACATGCACACATATTCCTCGATGGGATTTGTGTGCGGGAAAGCTACTTCCTGTATGTTCGGACAAGATTATGCTCGATGTTTTAATGGTGGCGGCAAATTGGGAATTTGACGATGTGGCAGACATGGCGTTCTGCAACGCCTTATCTTCGATTTGCAACATCCAGTCATCATTCTCGTGCTTCATTTCTGTTATATTTTATGTGCGCGAAAAGAATACTGCTGGGATTTCTCCTGAGACAGTGCGCCTCGAATAGACTGACAACTTACTGGTTCTATGATACTTACGACATTTTTTCAAAGCGACTTCCACTCAGGATCTGTATTCTCTGACCAGACTGGCGCTGAAGATAGGAATGGTTGCCTACAAGACTGCTGTGACTATTTGCAGGGCTTAGAGGCTTCGGTGATGGCTCTAACCGAACGTTTATGTCGGAGATACAGGCCAAAGGATTGAGACCGATCGCCGAGGTTTGTCGTCTGAGGATCTCTCACGCCATTGGCTTTCATCCTGGACGAATGGAAAGGATCAAGAAACTGCCCCTACCAACAGAATTGAAGAAGATGGTGATGTATCTGTACACGTGACAACCAGAAATAGGATATGCAGATATACTGGCACCATGAATGTTCCGTGGCGTGCGCGCGCGCACACACACACACACACGCACACACGCACACACATACACACATACACACACACACACACACACAACACACACACACACACACACACACACCACACACACACTGTGTGTGTGTGTGTGTGTGTGTGTGTGTGTGTGTGTGTGTGTGTGTGTGTGTGTGTGTGTGTGTGTTTACATTGTTCACAACAAGAAATGGTGGCCATAAAAATATGTTGCTAACTAATTGGCTCTTCTTAATGTAATGGTAACGTCTCCAAACGGTTTTCATCTTGTCCTCTGTTCATCTCAGTTGTAGCTGACTAACCCTGTCCCTCTTCTTAATGTAATGGTAATGTGTCCAAACAGTTTTCTTCTTGTCCTCTGTTCATCTCAGTTGTAGCTGACTAACCCTGTCCCTCTTCTTAATGTAATGGTAATGTGTCCAAACAGTTTTCTTCTTGTCCTCTGTTCATCTCAGTTGTAGCTGACAAAACCCTGTCCCTCTTCTTAATGTAATGGTAATGTGTCCAAACAGTTTTTTTCTTGTCCTCTGTTCATCTCAGTTGTAGCTGACTAACCCTGTCCCTCTTCTTAATGTAATGGTAATGTGTCCAAACAGTTTTTTTCTTGTCCTCTGTTCATCTCAGTTGTAGCTGACTAACCCTGTCCCTCTTCTTAATGTAATGGTAATGTGCCCAAACAGTTTTTTTCTTGTCCTCTGTTCATCTCAGTTGTAGCTGACTAACCCTGTCCCTCTTCTTAATGTAATGGTAATGTGTCCAAACAGTTTTTTTTCTTGTCCTCTGTTCATCTCAGTTGTAGCTGACTAACCCTGTCCTCTTCTTAATGTAATGGTAATGTGTCCAAACAGTTTTTTTCTTGTCCTCTGTTCATCTCAGTTGTAGCTGACTAACCCTGTCCCGTGTCCTGCTTTGATCTCCTTCGTGTCTTCACCTCGTTGTTCTCCTTCGTGTCTTCACCTCGTTGCTGATTGAATGATGTCGTCCCTCCTGTTTTGATCTATTTCGTGTCTTCACCTCGTTGCTGATTGAATGATGTCGTCCCTCCTGTTTTGATCTATTTCGTGTCTTCACCTCGTTGCTGATTGAATGATTTCGTCCCTCCTGTTTTGATCTATTTCGTGTCTTCACCTCGTTGCTGATTGAATGATGTCGTCCCTCCTGTTTTGATCTATTTCGTGTCTTCACCTCGTTGCTGATTGAATGATGTCGTCCCTCCTGTTTTGATCTATTTCGTGTCTTCACCTCGTTGCTGATTGTATGATGTCGTCCCTCTGTTTTGATCTCCTTCGTGTCTTCACCTCGTTGCTGATTGTATGATGTCGTCCCTCCTTTGTGGCAAGTTTGTAATAATCACCCAGAACAGGAAGATCACAACACAATCTCCTATTTTTCATTTAGTTTGTGTTTTTGCCTGGGAGAAAAAAAGTTGACAGTGAGTGTTGCATGGCCGTGTGAGGAGAATACTAATGCATGTATGTTCATGTATGCTGTACAGCAGATTGTTGATAAGTTGTATGATTGCTGTAGGACATGAATAATTGGCATGGACGGTGAATTGATCTTCATTGATTTCGTCTTTTTTTAAGATAAAAATAGAAACACCTCTGTAAGTGCTTAGTGATAGGTTTAAATCGGATAGATAGATTAAAATGGGTCTGTACTTTGAGAAATGAAATGAAGCTCCTGATTTACAGGGGGAATGACTTAGTTTCCTTGTATTTTGAGGACAACATTGTTTTTCTAGGCACAGATTTTATGAATATCTTAAAGTATTGGTATTGTTGGCAGGAATCTTAAAGTATTGGTTATTGTGGCAGGAATCTTAAAGTATTGGTATTGTTGGCATTAATCATGAATATCTTAAAGTATTGGTATTATTGGCAGGAATCTTAAAGTATTGGTATTATTGGCAGGAATCTTAAAGTATTGGTATTATTGGCAGGAATCTTAAAGTAGAAAGAACTCGTGAGAGCGTGGCAGCAGAGAGTCCTCAGAAGAGAAGCCCCCTTCAAGCAAGTGTTTCGGCCCTTATCTCCTGACACTCTAGGGGGGTTGGGCCACACCCGGTTCATGACTCCGGATGTCCCTCTGCTGCCCCTTTTTTTTTTGTTTCCCATCTTGGGACGAGCCATGGCTGGGATTCGAACCCATGACCCTCTGGAGATGCTCATTTTCCACTTAATGACTCGCGCTTTAACCACTGAGCCACAGGGACACCTGATATTTGTAGGGAAGTTAAGCCTTATGAAGTTCACTTTTGTTCCTCCTTGACCAGATCCAGCTTGAACACCTCTCTGCCGCTTCTGCCATTGCTTTCAGGGCTCTGGTTTTTTCCTTCCCTGCAACTGAGAGCTGTTTCATGAGGCTGTATGCAGACGTTCCTACAAATCCCCTAGCTCCAATTTCTGCAGTGAGGACTTTGGCCTGATAGCCTTCTCTCCTCAGGCTGTTTGCCAGATCAGCATACTTTTCAGTCTTGTAGATTTGAGCTGCCTCCATTCTGTTTTCATATGGCACCGTGAGCTCGATCATGATCAGCTGCTTGGTTGACTTAGAGTGGACTACTATGTCTGGTCTCATGCCACTCTTGCTGATGATTTCTGGGTGACTCTTCCATTCTGGAGGTCTGCAGTGCACTCCCAGTCATCTGCCCCGTCCAGCAGACTCTCCTGCATGTTTCGAGTGGCACTGTTGTTCTTGGCCATGATTTTGCTGCCTCCTGCCGTGAAGAATGTTGCGGTGCTTTTGGAGTCCTGATTCTCCCTTTTGTGGTGTTGGTACTGGCCCAGACTACTTGTACAATCTCTTTGAGCACTTGGTTGTGCCTCCATGTGTACCTTCCTTGAGCCAGGGCTACTTTACATGAGCTTAGAACATGCTCCACTGTTTGTTTTTCATGGCAAGGGGGCATGCAGGATCGTCTGTTTTCCCCCACTTCACCAGGTTTGCATTTGAGGGCAGAAGGTCATATGCAGATCTGAGAATGAAGCTGATCCTGAGAGGGCCATGTGCCAAATGTCATTCCAAGTGAGACTTCTTTGGAGTGCATTCTCCCACGTTGTCCATTGCCCTTGCTGGCTCTGCTGGACTGCTTTTTGGAGTCTTTTTTGGTCTTCTTCTTTTCTCATCTCCTGAATCATCATGTCTCTTTTGGCTTTTCCTTTAGCCTTTGACCACCATTCAGTTTTGGTCACCCCCAGTCCTTGTCTGTTGGTCTGTGTGTGTCCTGTTATTTCTCTGATCTTGAGACTTTCTTTTGCAGAATCCATCGCCTCTTGAACTTTCCATTTTCTGCCTGTCTTCAGCTGGGCTTGATTGCTTCTACCACCTTGTCTCCTGAGTCTTCCGCATGCTTTGAAGTCTGATCTTCCCTGCTTTGTATTCCTCCAGGATGGATTTCAGTGGTAGTTTCAGCTTTGCTTGGCGACAGTACAGCGCGATGTCAGTCAGACAGGGTGGGACACCAAGCCATTTCCTTGTGAACTTGTTGATTTTGGCTTCCATTGCCTCGACTGTGCTGGTGCAGATGTCGTATATCATCAGAGGCCATAGGAGCTTTGGTATCAGCATGAACTGCAGACACCAGACCTTGTATTTGCCAGGGAGCCCACACTGGTCAATGGTCTCCAAGCCTTCTTCCGCCATCTGCTTGGTTTCTTTTGCTCTTTGTGTGTCTTTCAGCGTATCATCATACCATCTTCCAAGGCTCTTGACTGGTTCTTCTGTGACTGTTGGAATGGCCTGGTTGGCAACACTGAAGACCACAGATTCGGCCACTTTTCCTTTCCTCAGTGAGAGACTCCGTGATTTCTTTGGCTTGAACTGCATTCTGGATGAGGCAACTATGTCGTCCAGCCTCTCCAGCACATGACGTGTCTCGTCTTCTCTGGATGAAATCACTGTAGTGTCATCCATGAAGGCCTTGAGAGGAGGCATCTTGTATCCATCGCCAAGGTCTGTTTGTCTCGCGTTGTTTGTTGCTGCTTTCAAGATGAGTTCCATTGCCAGCACGAACAGTATTGGGGAAATTGCACAGCCCATTGCAATGCCCACTTCCAAGTTGATCCAATCTGTTGTATACTCCTTTGTAGAGAACGCATTGAGAAGCCATTGAAGTACTTCTTGAGCATGTCGCGGATGTTCTTTGGCACATGGTACATCTCAAGAGCCAACTGTATCATCTCATGGGGCACAGATTCATATGCGTTTGCCAGATCAAGCCACACTACGTCCAAGTCTCTCTTTTCTGTTTTTGCTTTTTGGATTGCGTCCCAGATCATTGTGGCGTGTTCTACACAGCCAGCCACGCCTGGGATGCCACCTTTCTGGACTGACACATCCAAGTACTTGTTTTCCATCAGGTACTTGGTCAGCCTTGCTGCCATGACAGAGAAGAAGATTTCCCTTCGACGTTCAGTAGTGATATTGGCCTGAACTGGCTGATGTCACTTGAGTTTTTGCTCTTTGGGGATGTACACACCATCTGCCGTCATCCACTGGCCGCTGATCTTCTGGTTTCTCCAAGCCGATCGCAGCAGCCTGTGAGCCACTCCAGCACCTTGGGACATTTCTTGTAAACTGGTAAGGTATTCCGTTTGGCCCTGGTGATTGATTTGGCTCTGGCTTTGTCGACCACCTTCTTGATTTCCGCCAACGTTGGAGGCTTGCCATTGAACTGTTCCTCAGGGTTGGTTGGCCACACCAGACCTTGAATGTCGAGTGGTGCTTTGCTCTGTGAGTCAGAGTATGTTTTCCTCAGATGCTGCTCAAGAACTCCTTTGTCCACACTTAGGGTCCCAGATTTTGGCTGCTCAAACAGTGTTCTGGCAAACTGGAAGGGGTCTCTGAAGAAGCGCTCTTGTGTCTTCTTCTTTTGCTCTTCCTCTTTCTCGCAGATTCCGCTTTGCTGAGGGCGCTGTGTTTTTCTTTCAGGTCTTCCCACAGTTTTTCCAAGCCTTGTTTTTTCAGCTGGCAGTGCGGTCTTCATTTTGCTTCTTGAGGTTGTTCTTTTGGACTCTGATCTTGTCCATCTTTTCTTGGCGTCTGGATTTCTTTGAGGTGTTTTCTCTTTGGGTAGTTTTACTCCATAGGCGTCTCTACATGTGGCATACACAATGTCCCCATATGTGGCTAGTTTGTGTTCAAGGGTGCTTTTCCCTATCAGTGCATCGAGTCTTTGGACGATTTTTGCATCCAGTTTCTCCCAATCTTCAGTTTCGTTTGCTCGTGGCAGGTTGAGTTTCAGGCGCCTGGCATCGAGGGCCTGTGCAAATTCTCATCCGAACCAACAGCGTGGATGTCCTTGGCACTGTGGTTTAAATCCTGGCCTTGGTCTTCCGACGTCTTATCTGCTGATGCAGTGCGCTGCTGCTCATTCAGATGAGTCTTCACACATCCCATCTTTGTTCGGGGATCTTCATGCCACGGGTGGTAGCAAAACGCTTTCCACAGACACATGGATATTCCATTTGGTCCATGTTCATAGTCCGTTTGGGATTTGCAGTCGTGATTGGTTGAGCACCGATGGATTCATCATTCTCTCCCCCTTTCGGTGAATCCTGGGAGCATCTTTTCCTTTTATTCTTCGTAGCCACATGTTTAAGGCAAAGTGGGGAGCCAGCCCACAGAGCCCTTGGTTCTGGTCTTTCCCAGTGTCCTCCGGTCTTTCCCGGACGTCCTCCGGCCTATTCCCGGAAGTCAATGGTTTACCCATGCATCAGTAGAAAGAAACTCGTGGAGAGCGTGGCAGCAGAGAGTCCTCAGAAGAGAAGCCCCTTCAAGCAAGTGTTTCGGCCCTTATCTCCTGACACTCTAGGGGGGTTGGGCCACACCCGGTTCATGACTCCGGATGTCCCTCTGCTGCCCCTTTTTTTTTTGTTTCCCCATCTTGGGACGAGCCATGGCTGGGATTCAAACCCATGACCCTCTGGAGATGCTCATTTTCCACTTAATGACTCGCGCTTTAACCACTGAGTATTGTATTGTTGGCAGGAATCTCAAAGTATTGGTATTGTTGGCATGAATCTTAAAGTATTGATATTGTTGGCATGAATCTTAAAGTATTGGTATTATTGGCAGGAATCTCAAAGTATTGGTATTATTGGCAGGGATCTTCTATTATTCGTGCATCCAGTCCATCTAAAATACGTGTGCCTGATTACTTAAGAAAGTGAAAGAGATGCGTTCACGTCCAAAACAGTCACTAATTGAATGCGAAACGGAAGGTCGATAGACGTTCCTAAAAGGTTGGAATCGTTTTGATTCGATCTATCACTTGATGTCAGCAATATTTGCAAAACAAAAAGTTATTTAACTGGTATGCTGATATGTTTGTGATGTTTTGTTGACTTGACGATTCTTCTTACTCAGTATGTTTAAACTTTCAAGATCTGAAGTGAGACTTTGGAGGAGATTGACAAGTATTGGGGAAAAAAGTTACAATCCACTGGCGTTTCATTTATGTTTCTTTATTTCTTTCTGAAATTGCTTCAGAATGTCTAAGACTATTCCTTCCATCGATTAAGAAAAAAATCGTTCGCTATCCCTGGTGGTTTTGTTTCTTTTATGTCTCCATTTTTTATGAACCGAGCACGTTGACCTTATAAAGACTATAATGTACAAATCCAGAATGTCGCACGTTGGCCTTATAAAGAATATAATGTACAAATCCAGAATGTCGCACGTTGACCTTATAAAGAATATAATGTACAAACCCAGAATGTCGCACGTTGGCCTTATAAAGAATGTAATGTACAAACCCAGAATGTCGCACGTTGGCCTTATAAAGAATGTAATGTACAAACCCAGAATGTCGCAGCGTTTTCAGAATCACTTACATGATAAATATAATCGAGTGTGGTTTGCAGATATTCAGAAAGACGAAGAATGAAATATCTAAACCTCCTATAGCATGATATGACTTTGGAGTTATCACACGCTTCTTGTGACATGTGAGAGAGACAGATAGTGATGACAACAGCCGGATGGCAGGACTCATGTTTGAAATGATGCTTGATTTTGTACTTGAGTAAATGGCATCGATTAAAGAGGATGACTTTCCAGTGGTCTGCAATCGTTTTGTTCTACACTGTACATGGTCTAGTTTTGCTACCATTTTCATGTTGGTTCTAATCAATCAATATCAAAGTCATCCCAAATAATGGTCCCAACATTATTATTTTTTTAACTTTGTTTTTCTTTTTTGTTTTGTTTTCTCTCCTGTCTTCCGTGCCTCCTCATTGCATCCACGGTGACAATTCCGACACCCCCATTCCCAGCTATAGCTGTAGGGTGCTACTATCTCCTTCCAACGACAGATCCACGGTGACAATTCCGACACCCCATTCCCAGCTATAGCTGTAGGGTGCTACTATCTCCTTCCAACGACAGATCCACGGTGACAATTCCGACACCCCCATTCCCAGCTATAGCTGTAGGGTGCTACTATCTCCTTCCAACGACAGATCCACGGTGACAATTCCGACACCCCCATTCCCAGCTATAGCTGTAGGGTGCTACTATCTCCTTCCAACGACAGATCCACGGTGACAATTCCGACACCCCCATTCCCAGCTATAGCTGTAGGGTGCTACTATCTCCTTCCAACGACAGATCCACGGTGACAATTCCGACACCCCCATTCCCAGCTATAGCTGTAGGGTGCTACTATCTCCTTCCAACGACAGATCCACGGTGACAATTCCGACACCCCCATTCCCAGCTATAGCTGTAGGGTGCTACTATCTCCTTCCAACGACAGATCCACGGTGACAATTCCGACACCCCCATTCCCAGCTATAGCTGTAGGGTGCTACTATCTCCTTCCAACGACAGATCCACGGTGACAATTCCGACACCCCCATTCCCAGCTATAGCTGTAGGGTGCTACTATCTCCTTCCAACGACAGATCCACGGTGACAATTCCGACACCCCCATTCCCAGCTATAGCTGTAGGGTGCTACTATCTCCTTCCAACGACAGATCCACGGTGACAATTCCGACACCCCCATTCCCAGCTATAGCTGTAGGGTGCTACTATCTCCTTCCAACGACAGATCCACGGTGACAATTCCGACACCCCCATTCCCAGCTATAGCTGTAGGGTGCTACTATCTCCTTCCAACGACAGATCCACGGTGACAATTCCGACACCCCCATTCCCAGCTATAGCTGTAGGGTGCTACTATCTCCTTCCAACGACAGATCCACGGTGATTATTCCGACACCCCCATTCCCAGCTATAGCTGTAGGGTGCTACCATCTCCTTCCAACCACAGATCCACGGATCATTCCGACACCCCCATTCCCAGCTATAGTTATAGGGTGCTACTATCTCCTTCCCACGACAGATCCATGGATTTGCCAGTACCAGTGATCTCCATGGGGTAGGACCAAGGCCACAGATCTGGAGAGGACATTGACACTGACGTCACCATGAGAGCATGGTATAAAGGGCCACAGATCTGGAGAGGACATTGACACTGACGTCACCATGAGAGCATGGCATAAAGGGCCACGCATCTGGAGAGGACATTGAAACTGACGTCACCATGAGAGCATGGCATAAAGGGCCACGCATCTGGAGAGGACATTGACGTCAACATGAGAGCATGGCATAAAAGGGCCAAAGATCTGGAGAGGACATTGACATACGTCACCTTGAGAGCAGGGCATAAAGGGCCACAGATCTGGCAAGGACATTGACACTGACGTCACCATGAGAGCAGGGCATAAAGGGCCACAGATCAGGAGAGGACATTGACACTGACGTCACCATGAGAGCACGGCATAAAGGGCCACAGATCTGGAGAGGACATTGACACTGACGTCACCATGAGAGCACGGCATAAAGGGCCACAGATCTGGAGAGGACATTGACACTGACGTCACCATGAGAGCAGGGCATAAAGGGCCACAGATCTGGAGAGGATATTGACACTGACGCCACCATTAGAGCGAGGCATAAAGGGCCACAGAATTTGACTTCTTTTTAAAAATGCTAATCGATGATAACGAAGACGATGAAGATGATGCTACGTATTTCCATTCCGTTCTGAGGGTGCATGACAGGGCTGTACTCTACACCTACTTTCATAATATATCCCGGCGTCAACCAGGCCTGAGAGATACAGACACCTGTAATGTTTGTCAGGAATTTTGAGCAACAGTCACAGAGACGCATCTGTTTAGTGGGTGAAATTCAGCTATGTAGTCCCAGTCTTCCTAAATGAGCCCGTACCAAAGTAAACTCTGGGCAGGAGCCGGTCACTGCAGAAAAATCCTGCGTGGCTCAGACAGAAATCGACCCCGTGATCGCCCAGCCTGGAGTCTGTGACACTAACCACTTCGCCACGACGGCTGTTCCAAACGGTACATACAGCAACAATTGGCTGCCATTTTCATTTTGGTTTTAAGAAATCAGAACCAAAGTCATCCAAAAGAATGATTCTAACATTCTTTATCGTTATCTAATCCATGCAAGAACTGGATTTATATTGCCAGTCTGTAGTTTAAGCTCGGTTTACATAGAAAAAAAAATTAAGAAACAAAAAAGAAATAAAGAAAAGAGACGAATCCTATAACCACGTGTTTCACGTATTTTGTTTTTGTGCGTGTGGTATCAGTTATCGGATCAATGGAGCACCTAAGGCGGTGAATTTTTTTGTTCTTTTTTCTAGGGCTGAAATCCACCTCTTCATGTTTTTGCTGCTTTACGCTGTTCTCTTCATCTGAAAAAAGAAAAAGAAAAACACCAGCAAAACACCAAAGAATTTCCACTACTAGTTTGTCTTTCTTCTTTTTTTTTTTTGGTTCTCCAACCAGTCCCATATGCACAAAGCATGGCATGTGTGTTCTTTCACAAATGGACATATTATTGCTGATTTTAGTGTTTTGGCGTTTGATGCAAAGTGTCTGGGTTTGGTAATGTTCTAATGTGTAGTGTACTGGCACTCTCACTCTGATAATGTGCTGTGTATACGAAGAAAACAACACAAATGAAACAAAAGACTTATTTTCTTTTTTATTCAGTTTATCCCTCAGAAAGAGAGAGAGAGAGAGAGAGAGAGAGAGAGAGAGAGAGAGAGAGAGAGAGAGACAGACAGACAGACAGACAGACAGACAGATAAGACAGACAGACGGACACACAGAGGCGACGTCGTACAAATGTATGCAAAGTTTGTTACAAATCCTCTAACCAATCGACAATTCCCAATACGGCCAGCCTGACAGCGAAAAGAAAGGGTCCACAAGGAAGTCATGGGGAAAGCCAATACGGCCAGCCTGACAGCCAAAAGAAAGGGTCCACAAGGAAGTCGTGGGGAAAGCCAATACGGCCAGCCTGACAGCCAAAAGAAAGGTCCACAAGGAAGTCGTGGGGAAAGCCATGACGCATATAATTGGTGTATGCTTTTTTTTCTTTTCTTTTTTTTTCTCCTTTCTTTCCATTTTCTTCCTTTTCTTTTACCGCCCCTCCCCCCCCCCCCCCTCACCGTCCATCTCACTCTCACTCTCCTTCCCCATGATTCCAATCCAGTATGTACACACGCCTGAAAGGATATCGTAGGTCCCAATTACCCATCTCCCTCTCCATCCCTCTGCCCAAGCGCGTGAGCGCGCCTCAAGCGACACAGACACACATGCGCGCGCTCGCTCGCTCGCTCGCTCGCAAGAGAGAGAGAGTTTCATGCAATTCACTTTTTTTTTTAATTCTATCCAAATGATAATTTTCAACTCTGTAATGCCTTTTACAATTTAACGAAGACGCAAAACACCAAAGCAGGCCATTTAGTTTGGATCTTACCTCAAGATCCGGTATCCTGGAATATTCATATCAGCATGTGGTTTATATGAAGACACACGGCATTCACCAACACGAAATGAGTCATTTCCTTTGATATGAACACAGTTACAGTATCCTCCTCCTCATGCCTTACATTAGTTCTGCTCCAGAGACCCATCGAAGTGCTTTGATTAATCGGCCGCACACCTGTCCTCAATGACATGCTGCAAGATGCAGAGAAATGACAGATTTTCCTCAATGACATGCTGCAAGATGCATAGAAATGATAGGTTGTCCTCAATGACATGCTGCAAGATGCAGAGAAATGACAGATTGTCCTCAATGACATGCTGCAAGATGCAGAGAAATGATAGATTGTCCTCAATGACATGCTGCAAGATGCAGAGAAATGACAGATTGTCCTCAAGGACCTGTTGGAAGATGCAGAAAAATTACAGATTGTCCTCAATGACATGCTGCAAGATGCAGAGAAATGACAGATTGTCCTCAATGACATGCTGCAAGATGCAGAGAAATGACAGATTGTCCTCAATGACATGCTGCAAGATGCAGAGAAATGACAGATTGTCCTCAATGACATG
>JAFLJL010019391.1:20000-35000 GCA_018398815.1 Conus ventricosus
GTGACAGTTGTTGCCATTAAATTTAAAATTTTTTGCAAATGTGGTGGCAGTTATTAAGCGATGGTCGCTGTGTTGATTTATTTCCTAAGAAGGAAAACGTTAAGCGTGAGTGAGAGAAGGGTGGAGATAATTCATATTTGTTTTATAACCTGTTGATTTAATGCAGTCTTTTACCTGCATCGTGTGAGAGACTTGATTCAATGGATTTACTGTGTGGTTGAATACACTTCCCCTCGCCATCATGCGAGTGGCTAAGACTGACAGCATGGTCAACGTACTGACGGCAGGTTCCAGTACCCTTCTTCCTTCCTCCTTCCTTCTTCTTTCTCCTCTCCGACTCTCCCTCCCAGCTACGTCCCCCCCCCTCCCGGGGGCTTCACCTGGAGCACGAACTGGAGGTGCCACGTGCTGGTCGAGGCCACGTTCTGGCTGAGCCCACGGACGAGATGGTGCACGCGCTGGTCGAGGCCACGCCTTGGTCGGGACCGTGGACTGCTAGGGGAGCCCGCCGTCTCGACTGGCCGCCGGGACCCCCGTCCAGGACCTCCAGTAACAGCTACGTCCCCCCCCCCCCCCCCCCGGACACGCTCTTCACTGCCCGCTTGGGAGTCGAGGGTGTCGGTTTGGGCGACTCCCTGCGAGAACCAACCCGGCTCGGAGCACCTAGTGCGACAGGGTGCTCCCGCGGACTTGACAGGGCAGGGATGTGGACGCACACCGTGGTGTGAGAAAGGGTCAATACTGGAAATATTTCTTTATAATTGTGTACATGTAAATATGTGCTGGAATGCTGTAATTATGATTGTGTACGTCGTATGGTGAATATTTATTTTAATCGTGCATGTTGTGGGTGTGGGAGTGCTTGATTGCGATTGTGCATGTTGTGTGCGTTGGAGTGCTTGATCGTGATTGTGCATGTTGTGTGCGTTGGAGTGCTTGATCGTGATTGTGCATGTTGTGTGCGTTGGAGTGCTTTATTGTGATCGTGCATGGTGCGTGTGTTGGAATGTTATTTTGCTGGTGTGAATAAATGGGGTGTTGTATCGTAATCTTTATTGTGTGGTCTCTTGCGGAGCGTGTGAGTCAGTCACTCCCTTCACTCCCACCTAGACCGATCCTGTCGGCAGACCTCCAGGGTCGGTCGTGACATACCATTCTCCTCTCTCTCTCTCTCTCTCTCTCTACTATATATATATATATAAATAATATATATAATATATATATATATATATATATATATAGTGTATCGACGCGTGAACTGAATTAAAGGGAGGAGGACATAGATTTTTGCCAGTACCTTTCTTTTCTGGGTTCCCCCCCCCCCCCCCCCCCCCCCCCCCCCAATTTCTTGTTATTTGCTGTTTTAATATCAGGGCAGCTTCAAATCGCACTGTGGACGAGAGACCCGCAGATATGAGTTCGGCCACGGAAAGGGAAATAACTACAAAAGAATTATAGTTGTACGCTCCGACGTACGAACAGGCACAGATATATGCAGCTACGGACGCATGCATGTATGCACGCGCCCGCGCGCGTGCACACACACACACACACACACACACACACACACACACACACACACACAGAGAGAGAGAACGGCGGAAAAAGAAAGATTGTAAGTGCTACTCTTGAATGAATGATACGACACAAAATCAAGTTTTGTTTGTTTTTTCCTATATCTGTTATCACGCATGAAAAACCCTTGGTGGTTTTTTTTTTTTTTTTTTTTTTTTTGTGGCAATAGGAGACAGACGCAATCAATTATTACGAAAATAGCACAGAGAGAGAGAGAGAGAAGCAAATTGTTAGTCGGTGTTCAGTATCTATACATGCTGACACAACTATGAAGAATTAATTGAAAGTTAAAAAAAATGTGAAAACGAAATTCTATCTTCATTCAAAAGACAATAAACAGTAAAATCTCAGAGCCAATTAAAAGCATATAATCGTAACACCTATGTGCTCATAAAAAGAATTACATCTTGATACTCTAAGATGGCATCAACATGCAATGATTTGTAATTTTTGTAGGAATGGCAGGCAGATTTTGTTTTTATTCTTCCCTTGTGAATATATGTGTTTTGGATTCAGCGCAAGGAATCCTAAGCGCTGAATCCTAAGCGATCTGAAGCGATCAAAGTAAGTGAATTTTCGTTGTTTTATTCATTTATTTATCACCCGACGAAGACCTAAGAGGTCGAAAACGCGTTGTGTTTTGTCTTGTGACTCGTTTGTCCACGTTCTCTGGGCGGTTCGCTAACATTTATTTAAGATTTGTTTAGATTTCCGCCTGCAGTCGTCTCGCTTTGCAACTAGAAGAACAAAATGTCACAATGGTCAGCGTTACCACTCAGACTGCCGAACAGCCAATTTATAAATCTTATGCTGCAGCAGTCAGCTCGGGGCCAGTACCATCGCCCGCGGAGCAACAGAAGAGTGGCCCTCAGCAAAAAGACTGACAAACAAGCCCAAAGGCAAAGGAAACACCGATAAAATGACAAATATTTCTTTCTCCCTTTCTTTCTTTCGTTTCTTTTTTTCTTCTTTTGTTGTTGTTGTTGTTGTTGTTTGTTTGATTTGTTGGTGACATCCCATTTGGTCTACTCCCATTTCGTCTACTCCCATTTCGTCTACTACTCCATTTCGTTTATTTCCATACTGACCATACTGCAAGGCTCCCCCTGGCGTAACCAGTGTCCCAGTCTACTCCAAAGCAGAATCGATGGTCTTTAGATTAGAGTAGGGCGAAGCCCGAGAGAGACGAAGGACGAATGAACGAAGGCCGTTAGGCCAAGTCGTGCTCACACATTTCTGAGTAGGCGAAATGGGAGTAGACCAAATGGGAAGTAACCGATTTGTTGTTGTTGGGTTGTTGTTCGTTTTTCTGTTGTTTTTTTTTTTTTTGTTTGTTTGTTTTTTGTTCGGGTTTCTTTTTTGTTGTTTCTTTTGTTTGAAGACTTGCTCGTGTCTGTCTTTCATTATTTTTGTACTTCATTGACCATTTCTATGTTTGTTTGTTTTTTTGGTGTTTTTTTTTTTTTTTTTTTTTTGGGGGGGGGGGGGGTCTGTGTTTGGGCTATGTCTTGTGAATTTTTGCTTTGTTTTGTTGTCTATTTTTATCTTCTTTGAAAACATCCTCATCGTGTCTATCTTTCATTCTTTCTGTACTTTTGTTGTTGTTGTTGTTGTTGTTGTTATTGAACATTTCTGTGTTTGTCTTTGGCAACCTCGACCCAGCAGACCTGGAGACAGCAGCTTCCGACCGGGTCAGCTGGCGGTCCACCATCAAGGCCGGCATCAAGCAAGCAGAGCAGAGCAGAGGAGAGAGGCCCAGTGGGAAGAACGGAGGCGTCGCAGACGGGCAAAGAATGGCGTCGGCACCCACAGACACTGATGACGGAGACTTCACCTGCAGCAACTGCAACAGAGGCTGCCGCTCGAGGATCAGGCTCTTCAGCCACAGCAGGTGCTGCAACTCCACAACTGACGGATCCATGGCGCAACACCATTGTCTCTCCAGACAGACGGATGGCAACTTTGTGTCATTTGTGCCTTGTTTGGGTGTGCACTTCTTTCTTTTTTGTTTGTTGATGTCTGTCTGTCTTTCTATCTAACGATCTTTCCTTCTTTCTTTCTATCTTCCAGTCTTCTGTACTCCCTTTCTTTCATTCTATCTTTCTTCCTGTGTCCCTTCTTTTCTCTCTCTTAGTTTTTCTTCTTTGTGCCCCCTCACTTTCAAATTTTTTTCTTTCTTTTGTATTTTTCTCTCCTGATTTCTTTGTGAAAAAGTCGTTCGTTTCCTTACTTTTGTTGTTGTTGTTGTTTGTTTTTTGCTGGATGTCTTTCGTTCATGTTGCTGGTTGCTGTCATTCCTTACATCTTCTCATCCCTGCTTTCCTCTGTCTATCTCTGTATGTCACATTCTTTTGTCTCTACTCGTCGCTGTGCCTCTTGTGTCACTCAGTGTCTGTCAGTCTGTCTAAGAAGCGTGGCGAAGAATGTACAGAACGATGATATGTAACAACAGCAACAGCAACCGCCACAGTAACATCAGCCACCACCAAAACAAAATGTAGGTTCAACGGAACTAAATCGTTCCTCTTTTTGACAGTACTCCCCGGCTCCCCTCTTCATATTTATTGTCCATACTCATTCTCTCTAAATCAATGTAATCGGCGTTATGTTCACTCCAGTTGTAGTCCTTTTCGTGCGTTTCTTTCGTGCACACAGAGTGAATCGATGTTGAGAAAAACAATGAAAGGAACCTTGGAAAACAAAAAGCAAAGGGCAGTAATTCTTGCAAGAAACCAAAGGGCAGTAATTCGGTTGGGGGTTGATCAGGAATATCTTCATTGGAATCGCTCTTTGTGGATTGAATCAACCTTTTCTTTCAAAACAATTCGAAACAATAAAAGGTCTATGCCGCGAAACAAACGAAACAACAAATGACATGACAACACACGACGCCTACGAAGAAGTAGAGCAGTCTTGCCTGATCATGATATGAAAAAAAAAGTGAGTGAGTGGTCGTTCTTCTGTTGAATGGTCCCAAATGGTGTTTCATGTTGCCTAAGGAAGAAGACACAAGAGGTCTGGAAAGGCGTCGTGTTTGTCTTGTCACTGGTTTGTCCGGCGGCGTAGTCATTTCTCTTGGAACTAGGTTTCCATTTCCGCCTGCAGTCCCTCCCCCAACTCCTTCCCTCCCTGCCCCGCCCCTGCATGATGGTATGACAGTAGTCACGTCAGTGTGAGCACAACGCCTGCAGTCCCTCCCCCAACTCCTTCCCTCCCTGCCCCGCCCCTGCATGATGGTATGACAGTAGTCACGTCAGTGTGAGCACAACGCCTGTGCTGGCTCCTGATCCCCTTTACAGTTGGAGGTGGAGAAGGCATTGGGGGTACAGGCCGTGACCTGAGCAATGACCCTCTGCTATACAGGATTGTCTCTGACAGTTGATTGTACTGGGCTCCGGACTGATGTGGTCTGGCATTATCAGATGTTATTTGGGCAGAGGTGTGACGCATCCAGATCTGGAGGTGGGAATGCACCCTGCCCCCGAACTAGTACATAGCTCAGTCTATGCACGGTACACCTGGTTGGTTTCTTGGTCTCTGGATGTCTGAAAGTCATTCTAACGTATCCGTTTGGCCAAGGAGTTCCATTGAATAACTAGCATACTCCGTTTTCTGCAAGGGTGTACCCTGGGGATTGAAACAGACGGCGTTTAAGCGTGTCCATTTTAAGTTGGAAGGCTACTAGGCAGCTTGTGTGAGGTGGTTTTTTGTTTGTTTGTTTTTGTTTTTTTTTAATTTAAATTTTAATACTACTCGCAGACAAACCAAAATTCAACAACTGTTAAACGTTTTCGATTCAGAACTTCTATGTTTTACTCTTGGAGGTAGAAACTTATATTTCTTAATAGATTTATTTTGTGCCCAATCAGCGAATTCATTACAAATGCAAAAAAAAATTCTGTTGAACAAATGTTGACCGTTATCAGACGAGGGAAGTAATTATTTCGATTCAGAATTTCTAATTCCTTCCCTTGGCGGCATAAACCAATATTTCAAGGCGTGAACTGACTTAGATGGATTCATTTTGATCCCAACATTTAAAAGAAGAGAAGTGGCTGATTGCTCGTTCTTCGTTTCGAATTGTCCCAAATGATGGTTAATCTTGCCTGAAGAAGAAGGCCAAAGGGGTCTCAAAACGTGTCGTGTTTTGTTTTGTCATTTGTTTGCTCCTATTTTTTTATCTTCTCTCCCAACGTACGGAACCTGTGTCAGGCTTGTGTCAGTGTCCGCCTGCAGTCACCTCACGTTCAATTCTTCTTCTTCTTCTTCTTCTTCTTCTTCTTGTCTTTTTTTTTTCCACTTTACCGTTCTGTCAGCAAAGACTGCACAAACACTACAGCATTCATTTTAACCACACGCAGTAAAAGGGTGAAATATGTGGCCTAAAGACAATTAATGCCACTAATGATTGGTATTGATCTCACAGGAATGCATGATCAGGCAGCGAATTCTTTACAAATGAAAACACTTTGTATTGAAACAAATGTTGAACATTTTCAGACAGGAGAAGTGGGTTTTTGTTGTTGTTTTTTTTCCCGATTCAGAACTTCTAATTCCTTCCCTTGGCGGCAGGAACTAGTGTTTCTGCGTGTGAACTGACAAGGAGGATAGAGATTCTTGCCACTACCTTTCTCTTCTTCTTCTTTTTTTCTATTATTTTTTTTTAATTCATTTTGCTGTTTAACATTACGGCAGCTTCAAATCACACTGTGGATGAGGCACCTGATCATTATGAGTTGGGCCACAGAAAGGGAAATAACTAGAACATAAATATAGTTGTATGCTCCGACATACGGACAGGCACAAATACACGTACACACGCATATGTGCACGCGCGCGCGCGCACCCACACCCACACCCACACACACAGAGAGAGAGAGAGAGAGAGAGAGAGAGAGAGAGAGAGAGAGAGAGAGAGAGAGAGAGAGAGAGAGAGAGAGGCAGAATAAGAAAGATTGCAAGCGCTGCTCCTGTATGAATGATACCTCACCTGGTCTGACAGACACAAAAATCAAGTTTTTTCGAACAGAAGGAAACTTACAAAACAGGCAAACAAACAAAACTACAGACAGAGAGGTCGGAGGGGGGAGGGGGAGCGAATCGTAGGTAGGGGGAGGAGAAGAGGGATGGTAGACAGATAGGAGTGGGAATAAAAGTAACGTTTGTGGATAACCCACACTGATGACAAACGTACAGAAGGAAAAGGTAAACTATTAAGCCTAAAGACAGATAGCAGAATACACCTTAAAAATTCAATAAGCCAGTAAAACAACAAACGACAAAAAAAGAGTAATGGTTGGAGCACAATGTCAAACAAAGATTGATAAAGTATTAAGCTTAAAATAATGAATGACGGTCACACAATAAAGTCCATGTTTAGAGCGGTGCAAATAAAAGAGGATGCTACGAGTGCTATGAGCACAATCCACTTTAGGGCAGAGTTAAAGAGTGTGCAGATTAAGAAAAAGGAAACAAAGCAAAAAACAACAAAACAAAAAGAAGAGAGAAAAAAAGAGAAGTTTTTGTGACGTAATTAAGGAACACACGCACGCTGGCACTCACACACACACACACACACACACACACACACACACACACACACACACACACACACACACACACACACACACACACACACACACACACACCACACACACACACACGCATGCATACATACATACATACATGCACACACACGAGCGCGCGGTACGCACACACGCACGCACACACACACACACAACCACACACACACACACACACACACACACACACACACACACACACACACACACACACACACACACACACACACTGTGGATATGTCTCGCACTTGTGTCTGGAAAACGCACACATTGCGGGGTAGGAAAGAAGCAGGGAAAGATGGTTGAGAACTGTCAGGGAATGATGCTGCTTTGTAGGGCGGAGGCAGTACATGGGAAGTTGAAAGTCGGGTCGCCAGAGGTGGAAGATAAGAAGGTGGATGTCGGGTTGTCCAAGATGAGACAGGGTAGCTGGATGTCGGGTCGCCAGAGGTGGAGGATGGGAACAGACCCATCGGTTGTTCCAGGCATTGTAGGTGGCTTTTGAACCGGGGGCAGGATGGCGGTCTGAGGGCTGCTGTGGTAATGAACACCCAGTGAGACCAGTGTCTCTTTGGTGTTCATATCGTAGCTGGGAGGCCGGGTGTGTGTAGGACTGCATCCAGCTCTCGCCACATGGTCTTCTAATGGGCGTCCTCAGCAGAGGTTGTCTGCAGTATTTTGGGTCGGCGTATTTGAGGCTGTACGCCAACCTGTCTGTGCCTTTGGGGCTGGGGTGGAGGGGATCAGTGTACATGTCCTTGCGTGGAGCTCCGCTTTTGGTGATGAAAATGGAGGTGTGATCTGCATATACAATGTTTTCTCTGGCACACACTGTAGTGAGGGTCAAGTTGGAGGGGTGGACGGTCTTTTTGAGAGGGTGCTGTCCCATTGGGGGATGATGGAGGAAGCCAATAGTCTAGGCTGAGGGAAAACATGTTTGATGTTTTTGATCAGTTGTGTCATGTGTTTTCCATGACTGATGTATGTTTGCATGTGTTTCTTCCAATGTGAAGTATGATTTGTTGTGTGTTGTTGTGTGGAATGGAATGGATTAGGCCATCGACAGTGAGACCTGGAACACGGATGATCTGGCCTTTACCCTTTTTGTATAGGAGTCTTGGGGTAATGTTTCGTATGGCTGAGACCACTGTAAATTTACCTGGTACACATTCCTCTGTTCAGCATTGCTGATTTGATCCTTGCCAAAGGCAGCATAAGCTAGACTTTGAGACCCAACCCACTCAGGCTTAAAATTCTGTCCACTTGATCTGGTGTTGGATGATATCAACAAAAAGGTCAACATTAACAATAAGAGTCCTTGAAAACTGTCCTGAGATATCACACTTGTTACATGTACTTTGGGGAAGGAATTTCTAATTGGATCAGGATCAGGATCAGGGCGTTGTATCAAAAACAACTTAGCCTATTTAGGCTTTGTACGCCCCTTCTGTATGTACATATCCTTTTTTTTTCGTGACCGTTGGTCCAGTCATAGGCTAGCTCAGTCCTATTATCCATCAAATTCATATCTAATTTTAGTTAATAATTCATGTTTATCTATGAGGTTCTTTAAAAACATTAGTACTAGGTGCACGTTGATGTTAACTGTTAGTTCATTCCAAGTTCATGTTAGACCGAGTTGAAACTGATAGAAGCGGTTAAGGCTTTTAGTATCTCTGGACTGGTATCTAGTTGAATATTGCCAAGTTCCGGTTTATTGACATTATCTCTCCTCCTTTTATCTCCGAAAAAAAAAAGGTAAGTTTAGACCAGGCCCTATGTGCAGACGTGAAACTGTCCGATCTGAAAATGATAGCCTCCGTTGCTTAGTGGTCTGCGACGAACTTTCAGCCTGGCATCGACGCAACTGAAGAAAATGCACAGTAAGTGCAACTTTTTAACAATTTAATCTTTCAATACCAATAAAGATGACAGTAACACAATTGTCTTTTCATTTAAAAGTTCGATTTTCATAGCGCTGGTGACCTACTCATTTTTCTTCTCTTCGGGTTGAGCAGCCACAATCAACTTGTTGATTTTTTTTTTTTTTTTTTTTTTTTTTTGCTGCTGTTACTTTGGGGATGGGGGTGCCGTGACTTCCTGTGGGTTTGAAAACAAAGGGAAACCAAAAATGATGTTGGCTGGGCCCACAAGTCGCCATGCCAGCAGAAACAAAAGAAACCAAAAATGATGTTGGCTGGGCCCACAAGTCGCCATGCCAGCAGAAACAAAGGAAACCAACAGGGAGAGAAGGGAAGGGTGCCATGTTTTGTAACACTAACAATGGGGGGGGGGGGGGGGGGGACTGCAGGTTGGTTGGTTCTACTCTCCTCTTGACAGCTGTGAGGTGCTAAGAGTGTCACTGTCAGTAGCTGTACCTTCCTCAGCTTCTTTGGCGGTAAGGGCGTTCCAGTCCTGATGGTCCGCGGGAAGAAGGAGAAGCGTCTGTAGTCTGTCCTGCACTGTATTTGTTTATACTGCTGGCCATAGCCTCTCCTCTGGCGGCATGGCGCTGACTGCAGCTTGTGGACCTTGCCAGTGTCATGGCTCTCCTCTGGCGGCATGGCGCTGACTGCAGCTTGTGGACCTTGCCAGTGTCATGGCCTCTCCTCTGGCGGCATGGCGCTGACTGCAGCTTGTGGACCTTGCCAGTGTCATGGCCTCTCCTCTGGCGGCATGGCGCTGACTGCAGCTTGTGGACCTTGCCAGTGTCATGGCCTCTCCTCTGGCGGCATGGCGCTGACTGCAGCTTGTGGACCTTGCCAGTGTCATGGCCTCTCCTCTGGCGGCATGGCGCTGACTGCAGCTTGTGGACCTTGCCAGTGTCATGGCCTCTCCTCTGGCGGCATGGCGCTGACTGCAGCTTGTGGACCTTGCCAGTGTCATGGCCTCTCCTCTGGCGGCATGGCGCTGACTGCAGCTTGTGGACCTTGCCAGTGTCATGGCCTCTCCTCTGGCGGCATGGCGCTGACTGCAGCTTGTGGACCTTACCAGTGTCATGGCCTCTCCTCTGGCGGCATGGCGCTGACTGCAGCTTGTGGACCTTGCCAGTGTCATGGCCTCTCCTCTGGCGGCATGGCGCTGACTGCAGCTTGTGGACCTTGCCAGTGTCATGGCCTCTCCTCTGGCGGCATGGCGCTGACTGCAGCTTGTGGACCTTGCCAGTGTCATGGCCTCTCCTCTGGCGGCATGGCGCTGACTGCAGCTTGTGGACCTTGCCAGTGTCATGGCCTCTCCTCTGGCGGCATGGCGCTGACTGCAGCTTGTGGACCTTGCCAGTGTCATGGCCTCTCCTCTGGCGGCATGGCGCTGACTGCAGCTTGTGGACCTTACCAGTGTCATGGCCTCTCCTCTGGCGGCATGGCGCTGACTGCAGCTTGTGGACCTTGCCAGTGTCATGGCCTCTCCTCTGGCGGCATGGCGCTGACTGCAGCTTGTGGACCTTGCCAGTGTCATGGCCTCTCCTCTGGCGGCATGGTGCTGACTGCAGCTTGTGGACCTTGCCAGTGTCATGGCCTCTCCTCTGGCGGCATGGCGCTGACTGCAGCTTGTGGACCTTGCCGTGTCATGGCCTCTCCTCTGGCGGCATGGCGCTGACTGCAGCTTGTGGACCTTGCCAGTGTCATGGCCTCTCCTCTGGCGGCATGGCGCTGACTGCAGCTTGTGGACCTTGCCAGTGTCATGGCCTCTCCTCTGGCGGCATGGCGCTGACTGCAGCTTGTGGACCTTGCCAGTGTCATGGCCTCTCCTCTGGCGGCATGGCGCTGACTGCAGCTTGTGGACCTTGCCAGTGTCATGGCCTCTCCTCTGGCGGCATGGCGCTGACTGCAGCTTGTGGACCTTGCCAGTGTCATGGCCTCTCCTCTGGCGGCATGGCGCTGACTGCAGCTTGTGGACCTTGCCAGTGTCATGGCCTCTCCTCTGGCGGCATGGCGCTGACTGCAGCTTGTGGACCTTGCCAGTGTCATGGCCTCTCCTCTGGCGGCATGGTGCTGACTGCAGCTTGTGGACCTTGCCAGTGTCATGGCCTCTCCTCTGGCGGCATGGCGCTGACTGCAGCTTGTGGACCTTGCCAGTGTCATGGCCTCTCCTCTGGCGGCATGGCGCTGACTGCAGCTTGTGGACCTTGCCAGTGCGAATCTTCCACAGCATGCTGATCCTTGCCTTCATCCTGCGGTCCTGAAGTGATGGCCAGCCCAGGTAGTCCAGCATGTTACTCACACTCGAGGTGTAATGGTAGCGGTTCAGAACGAAGCGCGCCGCACGCCGCTGTACTGCTTTGAGCTTGCTGCTATTCTCCTGGGTGTGAGGGTCCCAGACTGAGCTGGCGTTTTCAAGAACTGGTCTTACAAACGCAAGGTATGCCTTTTCCTTCAGTTAGTTGAGCCGATTTTAAGGTTCCGTCTCAGGAAGCCATGAGTCTTGCTGGCTTTTGTGGCAATAGCATCAATGTGGTGGTGCCAGTTCAGTTCCTTGTGGAGAGTGATGCCCAGATACTTTGATGATGTTACCTTCTCCAGGGTATGGCCATGTAGTTCATATGGAAAGTCCAGGGTGGTTCGGCATCTGGTGACTGGGAGTGTGGTACATTTACATTTACCTGCATGTCCCAGCCTTCCTCCCACTCAGCAAGGTGGTCCAGGTCTTGTTGCGGCTGGGCTTGGTCTTCCTGGCAAGTGACCAGGTTGTAGACATCAGTGTCATCAGCAAACAGCCTTGACTTGGATGGGAAACAAACCTTTCTTGTGTTGTGTTTATTATTTGGCGCTCCATGGGTGAGAGGAGTGATTGCGTAATACGTGCGGAGTGTACTTTGTGCAGATGTGCATGTGTGTGTACGACCCCTAGAGTATGACAATATATTATATATATATATATATATATAATATATTAATATAAACATATATATTGAATTATAAACAAAGCTTGCTCTTATGTCTTAGATTGAAGAAATAGGGGGAGATAAGCATTCATATCTGCAGTGGTAGATGATTCTGCCTAACTAACAGTATGTGCTTGAGTGGGTGAATGGAGGGAAAAAAATGCTTCTCACAATGAACCTTCAGCAAGCTTATAGTCTCCAAGGGAGAGACAACCCTCCAATAGGGAGGGAAACTCACTAACATATAACTCCTGGTCATATACCGATATTTCGAACTTGGTGGTTTCTCCTCAGTGACCGCGGAAAGTGGTAATTTGACTCCTCTGCCTTTTCAGTTTTAAGAAGAATGCAATCCCAGAAAAGGCTGATGTGCAATACCGTAGTATGTTTGTTGAGTTTTCAAAAAACCAACCAAAGGTGCCACCTAAGAAGCAAAATAAAATGATGAAAGAGCAAAACAAGCTACATTTTCTTGTGAAAAGTAGAAAATATAAAAAGTTTGTTGTTGTATTTAGTCCCTTGCGGATTCATTCCAAGAACTGGCCCTCAGCACTTGTGTCTTAAGAGGATATCTTTTTATATTTTCTACTTTTCACACGAAAATGTAGCTTGTTTTGCTCTTTCATCATTTTCTTTGCTTCTTAGGTGGCACCTTTGGTTGGTTTTTTGAAAACTCAACAAACATACTACGGTATTGCACACCAGCCTTTTCTGGGATTGCATTCTTCTTAAAACTGAAAAGGCAGAGGATCAAATTACCACTTTCCGCGGTCACTGAGGAGAAACCACCAAGTTTCGAAATATCGGTATATGACCAGGAGTTATATGTTAGTGAGTTTCCCTCCCTATTGGAGGGTGTCTCTCCCTTGGAGACTATAAGCTTGCTGAAGGTTCATTGTGAGAAGCATTTTTTCCCCTCCATTCACCCACTCAAGCACATACTGTTAGTTAGGCAGAATCATCTACCACTGCAGATATGAATGCTTATCTCCCCCTATTTCTTCAATCTAAGACATAAGAGCAAGCTTTGTTTATAATTCAATATTTCTTGCAGTCATTGCAACACCAAGCTGCTCTGTAAGTTGCTGGAACGGTGCTCGGTACTTATCCTTGGAATTTATTAGTTTGTTGTATATATATATATATATATATATATATATATATATAATATATATATATATATATATATATAATGCTGAACAATTAAGTAGTGGGGGAAAACAAGTGCAGGCTAACAATTTTTCAGTCATTATAGTAATGACTTGGCAAAGATTTGAACTTTTAGGGGGAAAAAGGAATAAAATGGGGGGAATATGTTATAAATAATGACAGACCCTTCACTAGCTGCTTGAGGGAACCATCGTAAACCCTCTCGAAGGTAGATCTATTTGTATTGCCTGCTCCTAGGCCTTTCGTCCGCTGGATCGGACTCATCATTCCCGAAGAAGCCCTTGTGGCGGAAGCTTGGATCAATAAACCGTCCCTGTGGGAGAAAATGTTCAATTTGTTTTTAGTATCACCTTATTCATATGTATCTGTTGACGTCGTTTTGTTGAGGCGCGGGGCGAGTGTTAGTGAGAATTTTACCTGTGAAATTGTACATATATGTGGGAGGGGTGTGTGCGCACGAACGCGCGCATGTATGTGTGTGTGCGGGCGCATGCAGGCATGCGCGGTTGCGTGTGTGTGTGTGTGTGTGTGTGTGTGTGTGTGTGTGATTGTGTGTGATTGTGTGTGTATGTGTATTTAGGTTTGTATGTGAGTGCGTGCTTCATTATGTGTGAGCGCATGCATAAGTGTGTATTATATTTATGTAATTGGTGTGTATTTATATGCATTATAGTAATGTTTGATGAGATGGCATGTATGTGATATGCATGAAGTTGGAATCATGTAGAGAATACGTAGTCTATCGCACGTTTTCTCCCCTTCCTTTCTCCTCCCCGACGTTTCTGCCCTCTATTTCTCCATTGTCGCAATCGATCCCCGCTCCCCCCCACTCACCCCTTCCCCGTCCCCTTCTCCCTCCCCCATTTATTTCCCTACTCCCCTACCCTCACCAATCCTCCTTCAAACCTCTCCCCTCCCTCTCCCACGTACCCATCCATATCCCACCCCAGCACTCTCCCTTCCCTCCCCCCTCCCCTCAACATTTCTGCATTCTTTCTCTCCTTCCCCTCTAAACTCCCCCTAGGTCTAATTGTATGTCCTGGAGGGTGTGTTCTACGCATGTGCTCGTGCGTTTGGGTGTTTGTGAGCATGTACACACTGACGTGAGCTCAGAACAATAATGGTTCCCGTGCGTGGTCTCCTTTTCAACATCCCCCATGAAACAGGCACATGGTGGAAGTTTTTCTTTTGCTGCTTTTCCGAACGTGGAATTCCCCCCCCCCTTCCAACCCCCCCCCCCCCCCCCCCCCCCCCCCCCCCCTGCACGCTCTCTCTCTCTCACGCTCTCTCACGCTGCATATGTCAAGATCGTGGTCTGTGGTGGCAATCAAAATTATGGTCAACCTTTTGTCAATCCGCACCTTTTGGCCCCCTCACCCTTCACCCCTATCCTAATTTTAAGTTTCCTATTGATGAAATGTTTTATACTCAACGTTTTATTTTAAGTTAAAAACATTTTAATTCATGTGCCTTTTCCCTACTGTATACATTTGTGATTTGTTGTTCAGGATCTGAGGGTGGAGAATGCGAGCTTTTTTACTGTCACAGTCTGTACCCCTGACGAAGGCAAATATAGCCGAAAATTTGGGATATTTTTATCTTGTTTGTTTGGATTTTTTATCTACTTTGACTGTTTTTATAATATATATATATAATATATATATATATATAGAGAGAGAGAGAGAGAGAGAGAGAGAGAGAGAGAGAGAGAGAGAGAGAGAGAGAGGAGAGATACACATATCCATGGATTCATATCTCTATCTATCTCTGTGTGTGTGTGTGTGTGTGTGT
>JAFLJL010019391.1:37500-48443 GCA_018398815.1 Conus ventricosus
ACGACTTCATCCGGGAGGCCAGGCTTTCCCTACACCTGCAGCCCCTGGATGAAAGGACAGCCGTCCTCTGGCTGATTGCCGCCCTAGATGGCCGAGCTCGCCAGGAGGTGATCAGGCTGCCAGCAGCAGAGGTAGACTCCCCAGCCAAGATCTTGTACCATCTTGGAGGAGAACTGGGGAGAGCAGCGTGATGTGGTCACCCTGGCCACAGCATTCTTCAACAGGCAGCAAGGCCAGGACGAGGCCATCTGGGAGTATGGCTCCCATCTCCAGTACCTATGGAGGAAGGTGAACCAGGCTGGGGATGGAATGTTGCCAGCATCCATACTACGGGACGTCTTCACCCGTGGCCTACGACATGCAGCACTCCGCAAGGATGTCCGGTATTTCGTCCGGAACCATCCTACCACCACCTTTGAAGAGGCTAGGAAGGAAGCCCAAAGGTGGATGCAGGACTGCGGTGCGACGGTGACATCCTCTACACAGCTGGCACTGCTACCGTCGCCTCGCTTCAAACTCAGCTAGAGGCACTCAGGGCCACAGTCGCCAGCTTGCGGGAGGAACTGCAGCAGCCACCACCTGCATGGCCGCCACTGCAGGTCCGCAGCTGTGTGACGGACACACAGCGCTCAGGACGACGGCCCAGACGGAGGCGACGGAAGATGGCAGCGATGATGAAATCTGAGGACAAACCCAGTCCTCTACCACTGTCAACAGCCAGAATGCTGACAAGCAATATGGTTCAGCAGCACCAAAGCGACAGGCAGAGTCCATTTCGCCTCTGCTGTCACCAGGAGAGATCGCCGACTGCAGCAGGGGAAACCCACCATGGCCAGTCTCCCCTCGTCCCCCAAAACCCCTGCAGCGGCGAGAATGGGAGCTCCCGGCCCTCCCCAGCACACAGCCGTTACCTCCCGACAGGGGTGCGTATCGGCGAAGGTTGGCCCAAAAACTTGGGGCATGTGACAGCTACCCTTCCGGTTGCCCCCCCCAAAGTTTGCACGGTCCAAAAACCGCCAGGGTCACGGGTCCCAGAATGCGCAGGATTTACGCCCCAGGTTACGGGCCCCGGGTAGTCCGGGGACCTGGAGCAGCCCTGGTGTTGCCGCCCCTGCGAAGGTCGCCAAATGCCAGTGCCTCCACGCATCAATCTGTTCCCGCCCCAGGCCACCACAGGTGCGGGGCCCCCCCAGACAAGGGTCTGGCTCTGTGGGCAATTCCCCCCTACGCAAACCCGACACCCTGCCATCGCCAAACCACCTAGGGAGGAGACCCAAGTGGAACCATCCCCAGACTCCAGGACAGATGGGTTGTGTTCCCCAAACCCAAGCCCAGACTGCTAGCCCCCTGTGCACTCCTTTCCCCCCCTGATAGTAGTTTTAATCCCCCCCACGCCGCCCTACGGCGACGCCTGTTGGGGGTAAAAACCTGTGAAAAGGATGCGGTGACTCCCTGGATGCCGGGAACACTTTACAAATAATGACCTGGTAGATGTCGCAAGGGACGAAAAATATATTAAAAGGTGATTGATAGTTAAATACCTGTTTGGGAAATGTGTTTGAAATGTTAAACAATTAGTTGTCTATTTTTATGCACAATCTGTTTAATTTGTTGTTTTTTGGTTGGAAATATTATGTCACTTTTTTTCAGGACCCGCAGTTGGCTAAGGTTTTTTAATAGCAAACGTTTTTTCATTTTGCCCGGACTTTATGGAATTTGTTCAAATAACAAGCCCATTGTTGTCGTTTGGGTTACCCAAGCCCTAATTTAAAAACCCATTCAAAGTATTTTTGTCCCGACTTTCTTGGAATTTTGTTTTAAATAACAAATCCTCTCTAGTCTTTTTGGGTACTTAAATTTTTTTGGGAAAATTTTTGTTCAAATAAAAAGTCCATTGTTGTCACTCGGTAATTTTTTGGTTTTTTTTGAAAAAAAAATCCTTCCCTAGTCTTTGGTACCGATCTTTGGGGAGTTTTGTTTTAATAACAACCCCATTAAAGTTTTTTTGGTACCAAAAATTGGGTTTTTGGGGAAAAAAAAAAATCCTTCTAGTCATTTGTTTTTGCATTTTGGAATTTTGTTTAAATTATATCCCCATTTGTAAATGCAATTTCCCCGATTCAAAAGCCTTGAAAAAAAAAAAAAAAAGAAAGCCTTTTTAGTTGGAATGATTGAACAGGAATGAAGAGAGAGAAGAGTTTTGATGCTTTGTTTTGAACAAAATTAAGGGTTTTATTTGGGATAGAAATCCCTCCCCGACTCGGGGTCTAAGCCCCTTTTTCCCCCATTGATTTTTTTTTGATTGAGGGACTCTGATTTTATGTCAGGAGGAGCGGGGTACAGAGTGGGGGGGGATTAGCCAGTGCAAAACAGTTTTCCCCTGATGTGGCGACTGGCGTGAGAGGCAAGAGAGTGCCAGTGGCTGGTGCTGTGCGAAGAGATTGTCCCGGGGCGGCTTTTGGGTTTTGGCTTATTTGGAAAGGGCAAATAAAAAAGAAAACTCCACCGTCCTTTTGTTCTTTTTGATGGTGCTGTCCTTGGTTCCTGCAATACACCATCTCCCGTTTTACCTGCACACCCTTCCCCCTCCACCCCTCACAACTATGGAGGGTAGGGGGGGAAGGGGGGGGGGGGGAGGGGGGGGGGGAAGAGGGCTGTGAACAAAACCGTAAAAAAAGCCCAGTGAAACAAACTCTGGAACCTTCACTAGCGGCGGAGGAACCCCTGGTACCTTTTCTAACATAAAACCAGTTGTATTGACCCCCTGGGGCCCTTTCGCCGCTGATTGCATTCATCATTGGACGGGCTAACGGGTCAGACATGGGTTTACAGTTGGACAGGGCAACGGCCAACATGGGATTCATTTGGACAGGGCTAGGCTCAGCATGTGGGTTTCAAAACGGACATGGATTGGGGTGGTAGGCAACATCAAAATTTGGCGAGGGGCCAACACTATTCAGTTCCCTACTTTCGCGGCAGTCTTTTCTTTTTCTACTTTTTTTTTGCGTCTTTTTGCTAAAGATTGTTCTGTCGTTGATCCGGATCTGCAAACCAAAGATCGGCATCAATTGTACTGGCCCCTTTTGGGCCCCAGCACCATTCCCTCACCTAGTTTTCGCCAAATGTTTTTTCATTTTTTCCCGGTCTTGCTAAGCAGTTTTTGACTTGCCTGTTGATACATTTTAAGGGGCTTTGTTCTTAGGCCCCCTTTTACTGTCTACATAATTTTTTTTCCTTAGTTTTTGTGCAAATTGTAAACGAACAGACCAACAAACAAAAAGTACGGTTTTTAAAAGGAACGACCAACAAAAATACGGTTGTAAACGAAAAGACCAACAAACAGATACGGTGTAAACAAAAAGACCAACGATACGGTTTTAAAAACAACAGACCCAAAAAAAGTTTCGGGTTTTAAAGCGAACAGACCAACAAAAAGAAACGGTTGTAAAACGAACAGCCAAAAAAAGAACGGGTTTTAAAGGAACCCCAAACAATGGTTTTAAAAAGAACAACCAAAAACGTACGGTTGTAAAACGAAAGACAACAAACAAACGATACGGTTTAAAGCGAACAGACCCAAAAAAAAAAAGATACGGTTTTAAAACGCTACTCCCGGGTTGTGAAGGTAAAACATGGAAGAATCAGCACGCTAAACAAAATTCCAGATTTTTTTTTCTCCCCTGTCTGCATCCCTTTAAAAAGCAGCCGCAAAAAGGACTTGGTCCCCTCTATGTCCCCCCATTCAACAAACAATCACAAAGTAACAAAATATCTCCAAAAAACAACCCCAAAATAGTAAACATGTCTCTAACAAAACCCTATAAGAAACAAACACATGTCTCCAACAAACCATTCACAAAAAAAAACACATGTTCCAACAAAATTTTTCACAAAAGCAAAGTGTCTCTAACAAACCCTTCACAAAGTGAAAAACGGGCTATAACAAACCATATCACAAAGTAACACACATTTTCCAACAAACTATCAAAAATAACACATGTCTCCAAAAAACCCTATCACAAAAATAACACACTGTTTCCCAAAAAACATACACAAAGAAAACCTGTTCCAACAAAAAAATTCACAAAGCAACACCTGTCCCAACAAAAATATCACAAAATAAAACACGTCTGCAACAAACAACACGGGTAAAACACTGTCTCCAACAAACATATCAAAAAGAACACACAGTCTTAAAAAAACATGTCAAAAAATAACACACATGTCTCCAACAAACTTCACAAATAACACAATGTCTCCAACAAAAAATATCACAAAGTAAACACATGTTCCAAAAAACATATCACAAATAACAACTGTCTCCAACAAACAACAAAATAAAACCCCATGTCTCCCAAAAACATATCCAAAGTAAAACACAGTTCCCAACAAAAATATCACAAAAAAACACACTGTCTCCAAAAAAATATCACAAAAAAACAACAGCCTCGAGCGAATATTTATTTACAAAAATATCAGGGAAAAAAACCCTTGTTTTTTTTTTTCACAGTTGGGGCTGACATTTTAAACTGGAAAGTTGAAATAATTAACAGAGAGAGGAAAGTGTGGTGTGTGTGTGTGTGGGGGGGGGGGGGGGGGGGGTTGGGGGGTGGGGGGGGGGGGGGGGTGGGGGGGGGGGGGGGGGGGGGGGGGGGGGGGAGGAGTTTGCGCGGGCCATTCCAGATGTGATCCCACAAAACCCCCCAAAAGGGGAAGAAAAATCCCGATATATGTGATCGCCCCCCCCCCCCCCCCCCCCCCCCACCCCCTTGTTTCGTTCCCCCTCCCCTTTCCCCCCGTGCTGAGCGGACGTGTCGCCCCCCGCGCACCAGTAACACACACGATACACAAAAAAGTAAGTTGATTTAAAGCAACACGCATTAACGCACAAAACCAAACCGCATTTCACACACAACGCGCGTATACCACACCCCGCGCATACGCACACACTCCCCCGCAGCCCACAAAACCCCCACACCCACCACAACAACACACACACACACAACACAACACACACAACACACACAACACGCGCGCGGCGCGCGCCACACACACCACCCACACACACCACACACATAATACATAAATAGGACAAAAAAGCGATCATTCCCGCATGAAATTGGTGACGTATTTGTAAGGGTTGGGGAATTGGTTTGGGGGGGGGGGAGAGTGGGGGGGGGGGGGGGGTGGAGACGGAAAGGGGAAAAAAGGAGGCTCGTCAGCTTGCAAAAAAGACAAAGAAAAAGTGGAGGAAAATTTGAACAATCGCTTTTGGGAGTGGGGGGCCCCGTGCGTGGTTAAACCCTTGACTAGCCGCTGTGGGTGCAGTTGAACCTTTTGTGGGTGGATTTGTACGGCCCGAAAAACGCCCAATACCCATTTTCCCGGGGCAAGGAAACTCATCGACACCAGAAAAAAAAACACGAAGGGCTGGCGGTTCCCTCGCTGGTGTTTGCGCCTTGTTTAACCATTTTAAAAACGAGCCACCTACAAACCCTTGACTAAAGGGCATAGTCAGTCATGACCCAGCGCCAGTGGTTGCCCCCCCCTTTGAGGGCGCCCCTACGTCCCCCCCATGACACACATGGGTTTGTCAGTATCAGCCACCCGAAACGAACTCGCCACAAGACAGACGCTCGTTCCAAAGAGAGATGGGTTATAGAGGCATGGCACGAAGGGCCACAGAATGTGATGCTCTTGGTATGATGGGCACCTGCAGCACGATAGTGAAGATGGTACCATGGCTTCCCATTCCAGCTCCACGCTCTACGCTTCCCTTCATAATAACAGGACAGTGAAGATGGTTACCATGGCTTTCCTTTCCAGTTCCACGCCTACGCTTCCCTTCATAATAAACATCTTGGCATCAACAGGCCCGCGAGACACTGACACCTGAAGAGTCAAGACATTGGAGTAACACCGTCAAACAGTCTGTCATTAAGGGGAGGAAACTCCTCTGTATGGTTCCAGTCATCTCACTGGAGCCCATAGTGCACTCAGCATTGGGTGGGAGCCGGCCGTTCTGAAAAATCCACCACCAAAATCCCTTCAGTGGGAATCGAACACATCACCTCCCTTTCCGCATGTCCAAGACGTAATCAGACATTATGTTTCTCCCCTTCCGCATGTCCAAGACGTAATCAGACATTATGTTTCTCCCTTTCCGCATGTCCAAGACGTAATCAGACATTATGTTTCTCCCTTTCCGCATGTCCAAGACGTAATCAGACATTATGTTTCTCCCCTTCCGCATGTCCAAGACGTAATCAGACATTATGTTTCTCCCCTTCCGCATGTCCAAGACGTAATCAGACGTTATGTTTTCTTCCGTCCAGAGGTTTCGATCACCTGTGGTGACCATCACAAATTAAACGCTTCACGCTCTGCTGAAGACAGCAGTGAAGAGAGAGACATCAGGGCTCCATCAGACAGTGAGGCTGGCCATTATGAACTGAACGCTTCACGCTCTGCTGAAGACAGAGTGAACTGAGGGCTGACCATTATGAACTGGACACTTCACGCTCTGCTGAAGACAGAGTGAACTGAGGGGTGACCATTATGAACTGGACACTTCACGCTCTGCTGAAGACAGAGTGAACTGAGGGGTAGGGGTGACCATTATGAACCGGACACTTCACGCTCTGCTGAAGACAGAGTGAACTGAGGGGTGACCATTATGAACTGAACGCTTCACGCTCTGCTGAAGACAGAGTGAACTGAGGGGTAGGGGTGTGACCATTATAAACTGAACGCTTCACGCTCTGCTGAAGACAGAGTGAACTGGGGGACGGGGGTCATTAAGAACTGAACGCTTTACGCTCTGCTGAAGACAAAGTGAACTGGGGGGGGGGGGGGGGGGGTCCATTTAGAACCGAACGCTGTCTTTCTGTCTGTCTATTCGTCTTTTTGTTCTTTATACAGACACAGAGAGCAGAGAGATGGCAGGGTTCCATCTGATGATGGAGTGTGAACATCAAGAGCCAAATGCTCCACACACTGGTACAGACAGAGAACAGAGACCAGAGATACATCAAGAGCCAAATGCTCCACACTGGTACAGACAGAGAACAGAGACCAGAGATACATCAAGAGCCAAATGCTCCACACACTGGTACAGACAGAGAACAGAGAGCAGAGATACATCAAGAGCCAAATGCTCCACACACTGGTACAGACAGAGAACAGAGAGCAGAGATACATCAAGAGCCAAATGCTCCACACACTGGTACAGACAGAGAACAGAGAGACAGAGATACATCAAGAGCCAAATGCTTCACACACTGGTACAGACAGAGAACAGAGAGCAGAGATACATCAAGAGCCAAATGCTTCACACACTGAGGTACAGACAGAGAACAGAGAGATGTCAAGAGCCAAATGCTCCACACACTGGTACAGACAGAGAACAGAGAGCAGAGATACATCAAGAGCCAAATGCTCCACACACTGGTACAGACAGAGAACAGAGAGTAGAGATACATCAAGAGCCAAATGCTTCACACACTGGTACAGACAGAGAACAGAGAGCAGAGATACATCAAGAGCCAAATGCTCCACACACTGGTACAGACAGAGAACAGAGAGATGTCAAGAGCCAAATGCTCACACACTGGTACAGACAGAGAACAGAGAGATGTCAAGAGCCAATGCTTCACACACTGGTACAGACAGAGAACAGAGAGATGTCAAGAGCCAAATGCTTCACACACTGGTACAGACAGAGAACAGAGAGATGTCAAGAGCCAAATGCTTCACACACTGGTACAGACAGAGAACAGAGAGATGTCAAGAGCCAAATGCTTCACACACTGGTACAGACAGAGAACAGAGAGATGTCAAGAGCCAAATGCTTCACACACTGGTACAGACAGAGAACAGAGAGATGTCAAGAGCCAAATGCTCCACACATGGTACAGACAGAGAACAGAGAGATGTCAAGAGCCAAATGCTTCACACACTGGTACAGACAGAGAACAGAGAGATGTCAAGAGCCAAATGCTCACACACTGGTACAGACAGAGAACAGAGAGATGTCAAGAGCCAAATGCTTCACACACTGGTACAGACAGAGACAGAGAGATGTCAAGAGCCAAATGCTTCACACACTGGTGCAGACAGAGAACAGAGAGATGTCAAGAGCCAAATGCTTCACACACTGGTACAGACAGAGAACAGAGAGATGTCAAGAGCCAAATGCTCCACACATGGTACAGACAGAGAACAGAGATGTCAAGAGCCAAATGCTCCACACACTGGTGCAGACAGAGAACAGAGAGATGTCAAGAGCCAAATGCTTCACACACTGGTACAGACAGAGAACAGAGAGATGTCAAGAGCCAAATGCTTCACACACTGGTACAGACAGAGAACAGAGAGCAGTGTCTGTACCAGTGTCTGTACCAGTAATCCTGTCCCCTTAGGACATGACACAGTTGACACTTACAGATGGGGGGATGGAGTGTGTGTGGGGATGGAGTGTGTGTGGGGATGGAGTGTGTGTGGGATGGGGGGATGGAGTGTGTGTGGGGATGGAGTGTGTGTGGGATGGAGTGTGTGTGGGGATGGAGTGTTGGGATGGAGTGGTGTGGGGATGGAGTGTGTGTGGGATGGGGGATGGAGTGTGTGTGGGGATGAGTGTGTGTGGGGATGGAGTCGTTGTGGGATGGAGTGTGTGTGGGATGGGGGGATGAGTGTGTGTGGGGATGGGGGATGGAGTGTTGTGGGGATGTGAGGATGGAGTGTGTGTGGGGATGGAGTGGTGTGGAGATGTCGGGATGGAGTGTGTGTGGGGATGGGGGGATGGAGTGTTGTGGGGATGGAGTGTGTGTGGGGATGAAGTGTGTGGGATGGGGGGATGGAGTGTGTGTGGGATGGAGTGTGTGTGGGGATGGATGTGTGTGGGGATAGAGTGTGTGTGGGATGGAGTGTGTGTGGGGATGGGGAGTATGGAGTGTGTGTGGGGATGGGGGATGGAGTGTGTGTGGGATGGAGTGTGTGTGGGGATGGGGGATGGAGGTGTGTGGGGAGGGGGGATGGAGTGTGGGGGGATGGAGTGTGTGTGGGGATAGGGGATGGAGTGTGGGGGGATGGAGTGTGTGTGGGGATGGACAGCCTTTACACTTGCAGTAATCCTGTCCCTTAGGACATGACAGCCCTTTACACTTACAGTAATCCTGTCCCTTAGGACATGACACAGTTGACACTTACAGTAATCCTGTCCCCTTAGGACATGACAGCCCTTTACACTTACAGTAATCCTGTCCCCTTAGGACATGACACAGTTGACACTTACAGTAATCCTGTCCCCTTAGGACATGACAGCCCTTTACACTTACAGTAATCCTGTCCCCTTAGGACATGACACAGTTGACACTTACAGTAATCCTGTCCCCTTAGGACATGACAGCCCTTTACACTTACAGTAATCCTGTCCCTTAGGACATGACACAGTTACACTTACAGTAATCCTGTCCCCTTAGGACATGACAGCCCTTTACACTTACAGTAATCCTGTCCCCTTAGGACATGACACAGTTGACACTTACAGTAATCCTGTCCCCTTAGGACATGACAGCCCTTTACACTTACAGTAATCCTGTCCCCTTAGGACATGACACAGTTGACACTTACAGTAATCCCGTCCCTTAGGACATGACAGCCCTTTACACTTACAGTAATCCTGTCCCCTTAGGACATGACAGCCCTTTACACTTGCAGTAATCCTGTCCCCTTAGGACATGACAGCCCTTTACACTTACAGTAATCCTGTCCCCTTAGGACATGACAGCCCTTTACACTTACAGTAATCCTGTCCCCTTAGGACATGACAGCCTTTACACTTACAGTAATCCTGTCCCCTTAGGACATGACAGCCCTTTACACTTACAGTAATCCTGTCCCCTTAGGACATGACAGCCCTTTACACTTACAGTAATCCTGTCCCCTTAGGACATGACACAGTTGACACTTGCAGTAATCCTGTCCCTTTATGACATGACAGCCCTTTACACTTGCAGTAATCCTGTCCCCTTAGGACATGACAGCCCTTTACACTTACAGTAATCCTGTCCCTTTATGACATGACAGCCCTTTACACTTGCAGTATCCTGTCCCTTTATGACATGACAGCCCTTTACACTTACAGTAATCCTGTCCCCTTAGGACATGACAGCCCTTTACACTTACAGTAATCCTGTCCCCTTAGGACATGACAGCCTTTACACTTACAGTAATCCTGTCCCCTTAGGACATGACAGCCCTTTACACTTACAGTAATCCTGTCCCCTTAGGACATGACAGCCCTTTACACTTACAGTAATCCTGTCCCCTTAGGACATGACAGCCCTTTACACTTACAGTAATCCTGTCCCTTAGGACATAACACAGTTGACACTTGCAGTAATTCCCGTCCCTTTATGCATGACAAGCCCTTTACACTTGCAGTAATCCTGTCCCCTTAGGACCCTGACAGCCCTTTAAAACTTACAGTAATCCTGTCCCCTTAGGACATGACAGCCCCTTTTCACTTACAGTAATCCTGTCCCCTTAGGACATGACACAGTTGGGCACTTGCAGTAATCCTGTCCCTTTATGACATGACAGCCCTTTACACTTGCAGTTTAAACCTGTCCCCTTAGGAACATGACAGCCCTTTACACTTACATTAATCCTGTCCCCTTAGGACATGACAGCCCTTTACCTTGCAGTAATCCTGTCCCTTTTGACATGACACAGTCTACACTTACAGCATTGGGCTACTTTTCCCACAACCTTGCGCACTGCTGTGCTTAGCAATCAAACGGTGTAAACACAGAGAGAATGGAAATGGTTGGCAGGTCTATGGGCTATGCCTCTGTGTCAGCCTAGCTAATCGTTCGTTACAGCAAAATTTTTTCCTGCATGTCTTGCCTTCCTGATAATGGCAAACGAATTGTAGGATTTTT
>JAFLJL010019391.1:49443-114838 GCA_018398815.1 Conus ventricosus
CATACTTTGGAGGGAAAAATTTTCGGCTGCCAATCGACAATGCATGTTCTTTTGTGATGGCAAGTCATTGAGGAAAATTGCCCTTTCAAACCAAATATTCAAACCCCGCATTAGTCTCCACTGATTGTGAAGAAGGCCTTGTTTTGGGCACCAGATCAATCTGTTGAGGGACTGGTGTTAGAAAACGGAGCCATCAATGATTGCAGGCTTCGGTTTTGCGAGACACGGGGTGCACTACTGTGGGGTACGGAAATCTTTCGTCCTTCAAGCCAGTATCTCAACACTGTCCAAAGTGTAGGTCGTTTGGAGGCAAGATTGAAACGTTTCCGCTGGCGAAAATTTCAGTCGATACACCGTACTACTCCGGTTTTCTTACCGCCTGTGTTATTGATAACCCAGTCTGCGACTTGATCTTGGGCAATTTGCCAGGTGTCGCTACAGTACATGGTGGTGCGGGAGGATCGTTTTTTCCTTGTCTTGTGATTACAGATCAAACGTCATAGACAGGGAAAGGCTACAAAGCCGCTAAAAGTCTCAAAATTTGGATGAACTCCAGATTACCCCAGATGATTTAAAAGAAATGCAGGGAAAAGACGAGACGCTGACGACAATACTTTCTGCTGCTAAACAGACTGTCAGTGACGAAACCACGGACAAACCAACGTACAAAACGGGACCTGACATTCTCTACAGGTGTGTACCTGGACAGGACAACAGACAAGTTGGGGTTTCCCAAAAACCACTTAGAGAAACAGTGCTGCACACGGCTCATGATGCATTGTCGCGGTCACTGCGGAATCAAAAGAACATTAAAGAGAGTTCTTGATTCTTTTTATGGCCGGGTGTCACAAAGGAAGTTACGAAATACTGCCGCTCATGTTTACATCTGCCAAAAGACATCCAGAAAGGCGCGTCCCATTGCACCTTTGCACAAAATGCCTCTCATTTCAGTTCCCCTTTCGGAAGGGAGCTATTGATCTTGTTGGACCGCTACCACTGTCTTCTTCGGGATATCGCTATATCTTGACTTTGGTGGATACAGCAACAAGGAAACCAGAAGCGATTCCACTGAAGAAGATTGATACAGTATCGTCGCTGAAGCCTTACTTGCAATTTTTTCCAGAGTGGGTTTTTCCAGACGAAATTCCTCGGATTGTGGAACGCAATTCATTTCTGATCTCATGAGAGAAAATTTTCAGACTGTTGTCGATCTCTTCATTTCAACCACGCCATATCATCCCCAATCGAATGGCATGGTTGAACGTTTCAATGGAACGTTAAAGTCCATGTTGAGAAAGGTTGCAAGGCAAGAGCCCCAGGAATGGGACGTTTCGTACCGGCTTTGCTTTTTTCATACGGGAAATGCCGAACGAAACGCTGGGATTCACCATTTGAGTTCTTTTTGGACACTCACCAAGGGGTCTTTTGGATCTATTGATGACACAATGGGCGGAAAAGACGGACATAAACCCGACAGTTAAAACTGTTTACCAATACGTTTATGAATTGCATAATCGTTTTGGAAAAGGGTGCATGTGAGCTTGCTCAACAGTCAGCTGATAGAAAAAATGATGTGTACAGGTCTTTGCAGAGAAAAAGCAAAGGCACGTTTTCCCTTCAGTGTAGGGATAAAGCCTTGTGCTACTAACTGATGAACTAACAAGCTTCGTGTATGTGGAAGGGTCCTTTTCAGGTGGTCGAAAAACTTCTGAAGTAAATTATAAGATCAAAATGGCAAACACTGAGAAGGTATTTCATGTGAACATGTTGAAGAAGGTATTGAACTTACAAATGTTGCCATCAATCAGTCGGTTGAGGGGATATGTCCTGTGTCAGAATGATGTCAACCCATGACAGACTTTTCAGTGATGAATTTGAAACCCAATGTAACTTTACAGGGACAGATCAAAGGTTATGAAAACAGCAAATGTGGAGGGGTTAACATCTACCAGTGCAGATGATGTTGGTACCCCTTCCTATTCTGTCTACAAAGGTGAAACCTATAGGAGTGGTTCTATCGAATGAGTTGTCTACAAGTCAAAAAGAACAGCTCAAAGACATTTTGAAAGACTTCAGGATGTGTTGACGGATACCCCAGGTACAGTAAACTGGTATTGAAACCCATAGTATTCAGTTTAAATTCTGAAATACCATGCGAACCAGACCAACCCCCCCCCCATTGCAAAAAAAAAAAGAGGTTGTCGAGAGAGTGCTTGGCTATTGTATGGGGATGTGAGAAGTTCGCCAGGTTCTTGACTGGAAGAAAGTTTCAGTACAGACTGACCATAGCCACTGACGTTCTTGAAAATCGTCAAAGACTAAGAACAGCAGGGTTTTTAAGATGGCTTTGGCTTGCAGGAATTCCAGTTTACTGTTGACCAGTGCCTGGAACACAAAATGTCATGGCAGATTGTTGTCACGTGCGTGAATATTCATGGACAAATGTAACTGTCTTTAAGGGAAAGACTATTCCTGTTTTTTGTCTTTCTTAATGATTACGGTGTGATCACTTTTGACGGGGCATTGTATGCTACTGACGATTTAAATCAAGTGGTATTTATGCATAATTTGCTTATTGAAGTGACTATATGTTTTGCAAGCAAACAACTACTTGATGTTGAGTGATACATATTTATTCTTTGGTAAACAATGGAAAAAATCAAGTACTATTTATGTCTAACTTGTTTGGGTGACGATGAATCTATATGTATGTGTGATGAGCAAATAACTCTTTAGAAATGTATATATACATGTTTTGATGTGCAATGAGACAAACCAATTGTTTTCATTTGTCACTGTCACAATGGAAAGCAGGTGACTTTTCAATGGACTATAACACACATGTGGGAAAAAGAAACTATGTTTAAACTATGTTTAATTTGTTTACATGTCTATTGAGAAGCGTTTACACTTGAAATATTCTCATTTCATGAGGGTTTTGAAACATATGATGTGAGACAAAATCAAGGGAAAATGTGCTTCACATCTTAATGTATGAACACAATTGTGCTTTGAATTGTTAATATTCCCTAATTGTTTTATCCATGTAATTTGTGAAATGAAATTTTGTGAGATGTGGTGATCACATAATGAATGTTTTTTTTTTTAGAAAGATTGAAAGTTTGAAATATGCTATTTATGGGATCATGATGATTGATTCTATACGTTGATTATTAATTTGGTGAATCATGTGTCCATGGTTACACATTTTGAGATTCATGGCTGAAGATGTGTTTAAGTGAAGTTGTAATCCTTAAAAAAAATTTCTGGAGAAAATTTTTTCATCCCAGGATGGGGGTGCCCATGTGACGTAGCCTCACATCGAGGCATGTGCCCGCTCCATCACATGAAGTTAGTGATATGAATCATTTCCCCGTGCCACAATTAAAGGAAGAATATTCATATGGCTTGACTAGTGTAAGCGGGCGTCCCCAAATAATTTGAGTAATGACTCATTCAAGAAACGAATGTGGTCATTGGGTGAAAGTGACCACTGAGTGATAGTTTAACAAGGGCTGGTAAGGTAAGGTGCTGGTCATGTGTTTTGAACACTGAGTATGCACTCACTAGGAGAAGGGGGGAAAGAGTCAGTTTTAAACCCAGCAGATGGCCTAGAGACTCGAACCTGTCAGGACGGTGGTCCTCTTTGCTGACCCAGTCATTACCAGGTGAGCGATAGATAGTTGGGGAAAGCTACAGGGGGAAAACTTAAAGAAGAGAGAAAGAATTCATATGTTGAATTGAGAAGCAGGTTACTTACACGAACCTTATTCGGTTTCAGCCCTTCACCCTTCACCCTTCACCCTTTACCCTTCGCCCTTCACCCTTCATCTTTCACCCCGTGAGGTGGTTGAAGAAAGGCCATGGTGTGGGGAACACACCGGTAGTTCAGCCCCAGCCAGTACCAACTCCAGGGAGAGAGTTGAAGCTCGTCGTTTCGCAAGAGACAGAAGAAGTCGCGGAAGAGAAGTCGAGACTCGTATCTCCAGGACGGGAGAGTTCGAGGGGGCAGTATATTGTCTCAGAGAGAGAGACAGGGAATTGAGAAAGCAGGGAAGCTTTTTACTTGAGGCAGGCAGGTCCTCAGTGATTACGGGAGTTATGTATTCTCCTGGTCCGGAATTTTGGGATAACGGAATGTGAAGGCCATAGCTTTATAGAAGCGGAACTAGATTATTTTATCTCTCAGTGTAAAGAGAGATACAAGTGTGAAGACTATTTTATCTCTCAGTGTAAAGAGAGATACAAGTGTGAAGACTATTTTATCTCTCAGTGTAAAGAGAGATACAAGTGTGAAGACTATTTTTTCTCTCAGTGTAAAGAGAGATACATGTGTGAAGATTGATTTGTCTCTCGGTGTGAGGAGAGATACATGTGTGCGGATTTATTTGTCTCTCAGCGCGGAGAGAGATACAGGTGTAAAATCTGTTTACAAGTTGTTGTTGTGATTAGTAAAGTGTTTTCCCTGAAGGAGAGGGGGAGAAGAAAACATTCGGTAGTGCTCCTTTTGGGTGATTGGAAAGATTGCGTGTGCGTATGGAGTAAATGCTGTCATGAATGCGGGTATGCAAGAGTGACAGTGTGACATCGTGCTTCATTTCAGTTATATTTTATGTGCGCGAAAAGAATACTGCTGGGATTCTCCTGAGACAGTGTGCCTCGAATAGACTGACAACTTACTGGATCTATGATACATACGACATTTTTTCAAAGCGACTTCCCACTCAGGATCTGTATTCTCTGACCAGACTGGCGCTGAAGATAGGAATGGTTTCCTACAGAGACTGCTGTGACTATTTGCAGGGCTTAGAGGCTTCGGGTGATGGCTCTCACCGAACGTTTATGTCGGAGATACAGGCCAAAGGATTGAGACCGATGGCCGAGGTTTGTCGTCTGAGGATCTCTCACGCCATTGGCTTTCATCCTGGACGAATGGAAAGGATCAAGAAACTGCCCCTACCAACCGAATTGAAGAAGATGGTGATGTATCTGTACACGTGACTACCAGAAATAGGATATGCAGATATACTGGCATCATGAATGTTCCGTGGCGCGCGCGCGCGCGCACACACACACACACGCACGCACGCACGCGCGCGCGCGCACGCACGCACGCACGCACGCACGCACGCACGCACACACACACACACACACACACACACACACACACACACACACACACTGTGTGTGTGTGTGTGTGTGTGTGTGTGTGTGTGTGTGTGTGTGTGTGTGTGTGTTTACATTGTTCACAACAAGAAATGGTGACCATAAAAATAAGTTGCTAACTAATTGGCTCTTCTTAATGTAATGGTAACGTCTCCAAACAGTTTTCATCTTGTCCTCTGTTCATCTCAGTTGTAGCTGACTAACCCTGTCCCTGTGTCCTGCTTTGTTCTCCTTCATGTGTTCACCTCGTTGCTGATTGTATGATGTCGTCCCTCCTGCTTTGTTCTCCTTCATGTGTTCACCTCGTTGCTGATTGTATGATGTCGTCCCTCCTGCTTTGTTCTCCTTCATGTGTTCACCTCGTTGCTGATTGTATGATGTCGTCCCTCCTGCTTTGTTCTCCTTCATGTGTTCACCTCGTTGCTGATTGTATGATGTCGTCCCTCCTGCTTTGTTCTCCTTCATGTGTTCACCTCGTTGCTGATTGTATGATGTCGTCCCTCCTGCTTTGTTCTCCTTCATGTGTTCACCTCGTTGCTGATTGTATGATGTCGTCCCTCCTGCTTTGTTCTCCTTCATGTGTTCACCTCGTTGCTGATTGTATGATGTCGTCCCTCCTGCTTTGTTCTCCTTCATGTGTTCACCTCGTTGCTGATTGTATGATGTCGTCCCTCCTGCTTTGTTCTCCTTCATGTGTTCACCTCGTTGCTGATTGTATGATGTCGTCCCTCCTGCTTGTTCTCCTTCATGTGTTCACCTCGTTGCTGATTGTATGATGTCGTCCCTCCTGCTTTGATCTCCTTCATGTGTTCCACCTCGTTGATCTCCTTCATGTGTTCACCTCGTTGCTGATTGTATGATGTCGTCCCTCCTGCTTGATCTCCTTCATGTGTTCACCTCGTTGCTGATTGTATGATGTCGTCCCTCCTGCTTTGTTCTCCTTCATGTGTTCACCTCGTTGCTGATTGTATGAGGTCGTCCCTCCTGCTTTGATCTCCTTCATGTGTTCACCTCGTTGCTGATTGTATGAGGTCGTCCCTCCTTTGTGGCAGCTTTGTAATAATCACCCAGAACATGAAGAATCACAACACAAGTGTTTTCTCCTATTTTCATTTAGTTTGTGTTTTTGCCTGGGAGAAAAAAAAAGTTGACAGTGAGTGTTGCATGGCCGTGTGAGGAGAATGCTAAATGCATGTATGTTCATGTATGCTGTACAGCAGATTGTTGATAAGTTGTATGATTGCTGTAGGACGTGTGAGGAGAATGCTAATGCATGTACGTTCATGTATGCTGTACAGCAGATTGTTGATAAGTTGTATGATTGCTGTAGGACATGAATAATTGGCACAGAAGCTGAATTGATCTTCATTGATTTCGTTGTTTTAAAGATAAGAATAGAAACATCTCTGTAAGTGCTTAGTGATAGGGTTTAAATCGAATAGATAAGATTGAAATGGTCTGTACCTTGAGAAATGAAATGAAGCTCCTGATTTACAGGGAGGAATGACGTTAGTTTCCTTGTATTTTGAGGGACAACATTGTTTTTCCAGGCACAGATTTCATGAATACGTGAAAGTATTGGTATTGTTGGCAGGAATCTTGTATTATTCTTGCATTCAGTCTATCTAAAATACGTGTGCCTGATTACTTTAAGAAAGTGAAATAGATGCGTTCACGTCCAAAACAGTCACTAATTGAATGCGAAACGAAAGGTCGATAGATTTTCCGAAAAGATTGGAATCGTTTTGATTCGATCTATCACCTGATGTCAGCAGTATTTGCAAAAAATAATTATTTAACTGGTATGCTGATATGTTTGTGATATTTTGTTGACTTGACGATTCTTCTTAATCAGCATGTTTAAACTTTCCAGATCTGAAGTGAGACTTTGGAGGAGATTGACAGGTGTTGGGGGAAAAAGTTACAGATCTATTGACGTTTCATTTGTTTCTTTTTGTCTTTCCGAAATTGCTTCAGAATTTCTAAGTTTATTCCTTCCATCGATTAAGAAAAAGATCGTTATTCAGGGTGGTTTTGTTTCTTTTATGTCTCCATTTTTTATGAACCGAGCACGTTGGCCTTATAAAGAATATAATGTACAAACCCAGAATGTAACACGTTGGCCTTATAAAGAATGTAATGTATAAACCCAGAATGTAACACGTTGGCCTTATAAAGAATGTAATGTATAAACCCAGAATGTAACACGTTGGCCTTATAAAGAATGTAATGTATAAACCCAGAATGTCGCACGTTGGCCTTATAAAGAATGTAATGTATAAACCCAGAATGTCGCACTTTGGGTCTTATAAAGAATGTAATGTATAAACTCAAAAATGTAACAGGTTGGCCTTATAAAGAATGTAATGTATAAACCCAGAATGTCGCACGGTGGCCTTAAAAGAATATAACGTACAAACCCAGAATGTCGCACGTTCGCCTTATAAAGAAAAAATGTACAAACCCAGAATGTCGCACGTTGGCCTTATAAAGAATATAATGTACAAACCCAGAATGTCGCAGCGTTTTCAGAATCCTTTACATGATAAATATAATCAAGTGTGGTTTGCAGGTAATCAGAAAGACGAAGAATGAAATATGTAAACCTCCTATAACATGATATGACTTTGGAGATATCACACGCTTCTTGTGACATGTGAGAAAGACAGAGAATGATGACAACAGCCTTAATGTGACATGTGAGAAAGACAGAGAATGATGACAACAGCCTTTTGACATGTGAGAAAGACAGAGAATGATGACAACAGCCTTGTGACATGTGAGAAAGACAGAGAATGATGACAACAGCCTTGTGACATGTGAGAAAGACAGAGAATGATGACAACAGCCTGTGACATGTGAGAAAGACAGAGAATGATGACAACAGCCTTGTGACATGTGAGAAAGACAGAGAATGATGACAACAGCCTTGTGACATGTGAGAAAGACAGAGAATGATGACAACAGCCTTGTGACATGTGAGAAAGACAGAGAATGATGACAACAGCCTTGTGACATGTGAGAAAGACAGAGAATGATGACAACAGCCTTGTGACATGTGAGAAAGACAGAGAATGATGACAACAGCCTTGTGACATGTGAGAAAGACAGAGAATGATGACATCAGCCTTGTGACATGTGAGAAAGACAGAGAATGATGACAACAGCCTTGTGACATGTGAGAAAGACAGAGAATGATGACAACAGCCTTGTGACATGTGAGAAAGACAGAGAATGATGACAACAGCCTTGTGACATGTGAGAAAGACAGAGAATGATGACAACAGCCTTGTGACATGTGAGAAAGACAGAGAATGATGACAACAGCCTTGTGACATGTGAGAAAGACAGAGAATGATGACAACAGCCTTGTGACATGTGAGAAAGACAGAGAATGATGACAACAGCCTTGTGACATGTGAGAAAGAGACAGAGAATGATGACATCAGCCTTGTAACATGTGAGAAAGACAGAGAATGATGACAACAGCCGGATGGCAGGACTCATGTTTCACATGATGCTTGATTTGTATTTGAGTAAATGGCATCGATTAAAGAGGATGAATTTTCATGATCTGCAATCGTTTTGTTCTACACTGTACATGGTATAGTTTTGCTACCATTTTCATGTTGGTTCTAATCAATCATATCAAAGTCATCCAAAATAATGGTCGCAACATGATTTAAAAAAAAAAAAACTTTTTGTTTTTTCTTTTTTTTTTCTTCTCTCCTGTCTTCTGTGCCTCCTCATTTGCATTGCATCCACCCTGATCATTCCGACACCCCCATTCCCAGCTATAGCTTAGGGTGCTACTATCTCCTTCCAACGACAGATCCACGGTGACCATTCTGACACCCCCATTCCCAGCTATAGCTGTAGGGTGCTACTATCTCCTTCCAACGACAGATCCACGGTGACCATCTGACACCCCCGTTCCCAACTATAGCTGTAGGGTTGCTACCATCTCCTTCCAACGACAGATCCATGGTGATCATTCCGACACCCCCATTCCCAGCTATAGCTGTAGGGTGCTACCATCTCCTTCCAACGACAGATCCATGGTGATCATTCCGACACCCCCATTCACAGCTATCGCTATAGGGTGCTACCATCTCCTTCCAACGACAGATCCATGGTGATCATTCCGACACCCCCATTCCCAGCTATAGCTGTAGGGTGCTACCATCTCCTTCCAACGACAGATCCATGGTGATCATTCCGACACCCCCATTCACAGCTATCGCTATAGGGTGAAATGGGGAAAGCCAAGACGCGTGATAATAGGCGTATGGATTTTTTTCTCTTTTCTCCTTTCTTTCCATTTTCTCCCTTTTCTTTACCCCCCCCCCCCCCCCCCTCCCTCACCGTCCATCTCCTTTACCTCATCTTCCCACCCTGATTCAATCCCTTATGTACACATGCCTGAAAGGATATCGTAGGTCCCAATTACCCATTTCCCTCTCCATCCCTCTGCGCAAGTACGTGAGCGCTCCTCAAGGGACACACACACACACACACACACACACACACACACACACATGCACGCACGCACGCACGACGCACGCATGCACGTGAGAGAGAGAGAGAGAGAGAGAGAGAGAGAGAGAGAGAGAGAGAGAGAGAGAGGACTAGAGAACAGTAATATGCCGACTCTAAGCCACTTTCACCCTCAACCAGTTTTCGGGCGAAAGTGCCCTAGAATCAGCATATTACTGTTCTCTGACAAGTAAGACTTCAATAACCAAAAAATAACGATTATCTACAAACAAACATACTGTGTAGGGTTATCCGTTTTCAATACTAATTTACTAAACTTTTCAGATTTCAGTTTTTGTTTAATCCTATTTTTCCTGATCATTTTCAATAACATCATTTTCACGCAAACATTCTTCAAATGAGTCTCCTGTCTTTCATGTAAATAACACTACAGTCTTTAACTGTTCTCTAAAGTCTTTTAAAACCGAGTTATATTTCTGACATAAAATCCACACACTTATCCGAGCATGTCTTCCACTGAAAGCCAGTTTTGACAAAGTATTTCTTTTTTTAACTATGTCTCTTTCTGCCGAACACTCATCTATAATAAATAGGGTCTGCGTTCCTTCAAACAGTCTATAAAACTGTTCTAAACACTCCACTCAGTTTTATTGCTAGGATCAACTAAATATATGTCATCATCTGTCCATATAAACCTTCTATCATGATATGCTTTGTTCCATTTAAGTGTTGGACAGAAAACCACAATATGATTAAAATTATAGCGATAAACTGTTTGTAACAGGTCGAGGATAAATATTGTTTTTCCACAACCAGTCTGCCCACAAATCAATGAGCAATGAGGAGTTTTTGTCATAAAGTTTAACTGCTCCATAGTTTTATAACAGAGTTTAATCTAATCCAGTTATTATTTTTATCATACTCTCCGTCAAAACTTGTTCAGTATAATAAAACCCTACGAGGCCTAAATGTGTAAGATTAATCCAATTCAGTTCTGTAAGATTGTTTCTATTTAAGTCAACATTGATTTTGTTGCTTGTTGTTATGATCTTAATATCCTCGCCATTGTGAAGAACGACGACAACAACGTTAAGGCGTTTAACGTCTAAGTTTTGCCAGCTAATATTAATTCCTTTTATAAGGACGTCACTAACGCCCACAACCCCATCCCTCTCCACATCTTTAAAGACAGAAATTTCAAATATCATTGTGAACGTGTCTCCTAATTTTCTGCTTGGAAAGAACTGTAATTTTGTAGAAGCTTTTTTTACAACTGTTTCTTTTCTGTGGAGGATGTACTGCTTTTTCCCATACGGCGTTATTTCAATCTCTTTCCGACTATTGTCGTCTGGCATAAGACTTACATGTAAAGGGCCAGAGTTGAATGCTTTTCTGAAACTTTTTTGACGGCCAAAAAATGTAAATGGGCTTATGAATTCAAATTTATGTCCCATTCTAAATATGGTTCTAAAGTGCCATTTGAGGTCAGGTTTTCGAACTATTTTATATTCATACTGGCCAACATTATTTGCTTCTAGATTGCGCAGCTGTTCTAGTTTAGGAAACTTTTGGTGTCGCCAACTCTTTGCGTTTATAATCACCATCTTAGTGTACTCAAAACCATACAAAGCGCCTATCTCACCGTTCTGTTCAAAGTCCGCAACATCTGCAAGGTCTTTTAATTCTAAGGTTATACACCTCACAGGCGCTAATGTAACTCCTGGTTCTTCTGGCCCACGCGACATTATTTTTTAGTAGCGTATTATTTTATTTCCAAAACAATGTGCAGGTTATCACATTTCACAACTTTCCCCGCTTTGTCTTTGATTTTTATATTAAATGATCCAACCCTCCCACAAACTAATCTTTTAAACTGTAAATTAGGGAATTGTATAATTTCATAATCGCAATATGCAGCTTTCCCTGACGGAAGAGCTCTTAAAACAGTTGAGGGCCTTCCATCATATAAGTTTTCATCAGTGCTCAGCTCATCCAAATGAACATAGAGTAATGAATGTAATGCAAGATCGAGCGGACTTTCCCCCTCATAAGTAGTTTCATCTGGCGCAGCACTAAAACTATAAGTGGGTAGATGCCACTTGTAAAGCCTACATTTTAGCTAGCTCTCTATCAAAAAAGTAAGATACTTCTTCAGGCTTGAATGTTAACATTGTTTTTAGATTTGCATTGTTAAGTTTGAGAAGTAATGTCAAGTTACTCATTGCTTCTTTTAGTGAGCAAAACCCGTAATAACCATCAGGTATTATTAACTGGCTAATTTTGGTCCCTGCTTTGGTAACTTTTAGAATCTTATTATTCTTCCTGGATTCACTTATATAAACCATACAACTTTGTAGAATATTTCATGGAGCGCGACGTTTTGTCCCCGCAATTGTTATCAATAGCATTTCTAAAAACGAAGGACGGTCTTGAGTTGTTATTGTTACAAACATTTTTTAAAACAAATTAAAAATGAGTGCATTCAAATATACTGGCGCAAAATATTCTGTTGGGCCGCACTACAATCTTAAAAAATATAGCAAACTGATACTCTTGACATTGCTGTGACCCAGACTGCCTCTTTTCATAAAAAGGTGAGTACTCCATTGAAGAGCTATCTTAACCCCCTATTGAAAACGACCACATCCAGAAAGCGTGGTTTAGTCATCCGATGCAGTTTTATCAGAACCAGTTAAACTTTGCTGTGTTTTGCGCATCAACTGGGTGTGGAGTGGCGTATGCTGATCATTTAAATCACCATGATCCTTTGGTGAGGTCAGTGTACAGATTTCATTTCTATTACACCTTTAGACGTATTTTGACTGAACTGCAAGCGCCATTACCGAATGACAAATCGTTTAATCCATTCAGCAACAGAATAGACATGAAGGCTTTTGAAAGGATCTGTAACGAATTCAATATTAACATCAAGACAGACTTTAGACAAAAGTTGGATCATAATCATGGCCTAGGCGTCATTTTATTTTCAGGGCACGCACAGAAAGTATAACTTTGACTGGCGTTCTCCTTTCAAATTGTTCAGCCCTGGTCCATAGAGCAAGAGCATAAAACAGCATGGACAACATTTATCTTAGACGCTTCTAAGGGCCTAACTAGAGCGGGAATAGAACGAATAAACGACTCTATTCGTACTTACGTTTGGTGTTTGCTAGGTCGCAAGCACAGGCAAGATCGAGCATAACTGATCCTTCTACTGGCTTTGACGCCCAAAAACAATACTTAGCAAATTTAGAGGACGCCATTAATTCTACAGTTGATTTACCTTCAAGTATTCAAAGGTACCAACATGTTTTACAATACGCAAGATCGAAAGTAGACTTTGCTGTTGGCACTGGTTTATACATGCTGCCTTCTGACCTCAGACTCCAGATAGGTACAATAATAAACTATAATAATGAAATTCTTATAGCAGGCAATGAACAGAAGGTTGGGAAAAACGACATAAATTCTGAGCCAGTAATATTACAACCAATAAAAGAACACCCAAGATTAAGTCATCTAATCCCCGAAGTCCAAACCCCCAAAGTCATTGAAGACTCAGCAAAGCTCGCGGACTCTGTTCGCGATGACCATGAATATGAAAAGACAGCGCTTGTTCTTGGATTAACTGGCATAGGATTACTTGGTCTTTATCTTACTAAATAGTAACCCAACTATTACAAGAACTAATGTCCATAAGTGCTCTGCCATAAAGCCAACTACTTTGCTTGCAGAAGACAAAGGCCAGCTGACAATACTCCCCAATATTCCAGGTAAAGCGTCCACGTCTTTTAGTCCAGCTAATTATTTTAATAAAATCGCAAGATGATCAAGCTGATTTGACCCATGAATTATCCAGCGGAGGTGATGGCGGCGAGGTAATGAACTTTGAACCTTCCCACCGCTGCCTGTAATACCATTACACCAGTGTACTTATTGGCAAATCCTAAGGCGATTATAACGCTTGCCCAAATGTGACCTTCCATGCTCTCTAAACAGTGTTCGTCAAAATCGTTCTGCAAGCGTCGAGTCTTCATATAAAATTTTTCGGATAGTTTTCTCTATTCTATTCACTTGAGTTCGTAATTGGTCCCTCGTTAGTAGTTAGGACACTCTAGTCTTGCTGATCTTTTCTTTCAAGATCTTTTAGTCTATTGGGTTAGTCTTTCTTTAAATTTCATGCCCTAAGTCGGCGTCATCAGCCTCAACGAAGTTTTTCCTTTTTCTCTTCTTATAATGCCCAACAAGTTCACCTATTTTGCTAAATTGGTTAGTTAATTCCGCCTCTGATGGTTCTTAAAGCATGATCAAGGGCTAAATAAATTCACGCATAGGCAATGGGGAATCATTACTTGTTTTTAACGCTGTTTTCTTCGGAAAAACTGGTTTCTGCTTCTATTTGTAATTATTAATCGCCTCTGATTGATTTAATTCTTTAAGTTCCATGTTTTGCATTTGGTTATCTGTCGGAGTTCTTGTAGTGTGTTTTGAAGTTGTAAGCAAACTGCATCCCTGTCTATTTTGGTTTAACAAGGCCAAGGCGATTTTGGTCTTTCACACTAAGTCTTGTATAATTGAAGCTCCTTTGGCTAAAAACTTTGATAGGGTCGGTTTAGTTGTAAGCCGAACAAGTTGCCCTTGATCGTTTTTTACAGACAAATGAATCATCTTTTAAATTCAAAATCATTTGGGTCAATGAAATTCGGGAGGTTCTTGCCTCAACTTTACGTAAAATGATTTAACCTTACTTTCTGTTAATTCATGCCACATTGAGAGCGTGAGCGATGCTGTGTCAAAGGGATCATCTCACTCATGTCGTCCTCCAGATCAAAAACATCATAAACTTCTTCGCCTTTCAATTCTTGCCATGTTTTTAATAAATAACCTTTTTATTTTGTTTTTATAAAAATGCCACAACAAGCACCTGGCTCGATTCTGAACCCGCATAGAAAACAGAAAGAGCACATTGCGTGAGGAAATAAACAGAATATATTTTTTCCAAATAATCCATCTACTATTGATGCAGATCAAATTCTTACTGTCAAATTTCCAGACCAAGGAGCAGATGAATTGATTGTGCCGGGCTCTGCGCGTCTTACTTTCAAAATAGCGCTGATTCAACAACAGACCCAAACAGGACAGTTGTCCAAATCTGGGCGGGCAATCGTTAAGAAAATTTCTATAAAACTTGAGGGGCAAGAAAAAATTTTTTACATAATGCAGACATATTTTAACCTATTCTGATCTATGGCTAACCGAATGAAAGGGCTGATCTTGCGTTTCGGGGAATCGAAAATGAAGAAGCACTAAAACATAGAATAGGCGCCGCAGATACTAAAGACGTTAAAAAGGCGGGTAGCTGTAAATTTGCGTATGGAAATCGTTTTTTTTCCATTCCCTTAGATTTTGAGTTGTTAAAAGCGCATGCGCCATACTTCAAGAGCATTAAAAGACAGTTTTGTCATATGAAATAACTTTTAATGAATACAAACGGGTTATCAATCATCAGACAACCGGAGCAAAGTACAGCATTTCTGACATCCTTTAAGAGTTTGATGTTGTTAGCAACCATGAATTAGCAAGGCTGATTGAGCACCAATATCATCAAGTTTTAGCAATATATTACGACAGAGTATTCATCATACAACATATCCCAGAAGCAGGGCAGACACTATATGGAATTTTAGTTTTAGCGTCGCTGCAAGATCGCTTAAAGGGATTTTATTGCTGTGTGAAGATGAAGAACCGTTCAAAAGAGCCCAAATGAAAAGTTTTTAATCCCAAAATAACGAAAGTGGGAATGTACAATTGACGGTAGTCCTAACCAAATCCCACGCTAAACGGGCTTTGACCTTATCATCATTTTTACGAAATAAGAAAATTGTTTGGGGGTGGGAGGGGGAGAAATCCAACAGCAGACCTAGTGTCTAAAAAATTTAATCTTCACAATGTTAGGCTTGATGTTTAAATTTAAAAAACCCAAAATAGGGTTTAAAAGGGTTGACCAAAAGGAAAAAACGGAGGTTTAACCCAATTTTATGGAAGGGGGAGAGTTTGTGAGAGACGTAATAAACATTCAAATTGAAAAAGAAGAAAACAGATAAACCGTTTTAATGTACATTTTTTTTTAATTATATGATCCCAAACTAAATTTTTTTGAAGAAAAAAATTAAAAAATGTACAAAAACAAAAATTATTTTTTATTTTAAAAAAAGCATTTCTGTTCAGGAAAAACCCAAAAAGTGCCTACGGGCGCCAAAAAAAAGAAGAGAAAAAAAAGGAAACCCCAAAACAAAAAAACCCTTCAGAAAACCCAAACATTAAAACAAAGGAAAACAAAAACTAAAAGCAAGACCTTTCAAAATAAAAGAAAAACCCAAAACAAAGGGTTTCGGGTTTCCCTTTAATGCGTTACAAAAGTTAATACTGGACACCCAACTATAAGTCTCTACCCAGCAGGAACGAGTGGGGCCCTCTTAGCAAGGGGCATGGGCGCACCCGCATTTTTAAACCCTCTAGGAGGTTTGTTTTTAAGCTCTCTTCTTTTTTCCCTTTAAAGCTGTAGGTCTGCTACAAAAAAAAAAAAACTAAACTCCCCAAAAACACACAGCTATGGTTCCCCAAATAATAACACTAAACTTTTTCGTTTTAAACTGACAATAAATAAAGGCCCGTTGCTCAAACATCACGGATGAAGAATTTAAAACTTTTTCCCGGCCGATTTTTTATGACTACAAAAAACAAAAGTTTTATCCCCCAAAAAAAAGGGAGGGCAAGTTTTTTTTCAACAGCCCCGAAACCCCCACAGATAAAAAAGGAATCTTTAAAAAAAATAAACAAACCTGTTTTTAAAAAAGCTCACAATTTAAAAACACCAAAAAGGTTTTTTTAAAACCCTTTTTTTAAAAAAATCCAAAACTCAAAAAACCGTCGATATTGGTTCTGATTAAAATTTTTTTTTTTTTTAAATTTAAAAAATATGTTTGGGTTAGAAAAGAAAGACCCGCATGGGTAAGATAAATAAGGACAAGACGAAAAATTTTTAAGGGAAAGCTCAAGAGAGCGTTTATCAAAAAGCCTGAAAGTATTGATTTAGAAGTCATGACCCAAAAAACGTGCGGGGAAGCGTTTTTACAAGCAATTTCTCCCCAATTCCAAGTAAACTAACAATAACCCACCAGTTAAAGTAATGTTAGCTGTTTTTAATCGACTATGTAACAATAAATGAAGAAAATCTAGAAGTCTGGGTCTCAACTAAACAGCAGACTATCTTTCTCATAACGACATAACACCCGTTGGGCAGACGAACTGCTTACACAGTTTGACGCTGCCGCTGAAGAAGCTAAAATGAGAGCTCTGGTTGGTCAGAGGGCGAAGTCTTAGAGATTAGATTAAAACAGGCTAAGTATGCACCGATTGTAGGCAAGGCTTACATCCGCTACCTCGGAGGTTGGTTTTAAAGAGAGCAGTTTTAAACATAAAAATTCAGACAACAAATGTTTTCATGTGGTGCGTCCTTGCAAGGCTGCATCATGTCCGCGAACACGCAGAAAGAGTGACTAACTATCGGCAATACACCAAAGATCTAACTTCAATGGAATATCCTTTCCTGTTAGTGTAGACCAAATTGACCAGTTTGAAGAACAAAACAACCCAATAACTGTTAATGTATACACATGGGATGAGGAAACAAATTTGGTGCCAATTAAAGTGTCCAAGAACAGTCCAACAATAGGCGAACCAGCCAAAAGTCATGTGGACTTACTCCTAATGTTTTCGCCAGCAGGGCTGCCCCATTACACATTGATACGCACAATGAGCAGATTAATTAGCGCATACTTCAAAGCATGAACATAAACAAGAATTCTGTAGAAAATGTTTAACAAGAATTCCAACCGCTCAAGCCGCGCTTGAACATATAAAACATTGTAAAAGTTCTGTAGACTGTAAGACAGAACTAACTACGCCCCCGCCAGGATCTAAAGTTAGTTTTAAGAACTGGAAACGGCTGCAAAATTCTCCATACGTAGTTTACGCAGACTTCGAGTCGCTTATTGTTCCTTATGAAGGACCAGCACCACAAAAACTTCGAAAAAACGTCTTAATGAGTAATCATCAGATTTGTTCATTTGCCTTCATTGTTGTCAGGTCGGATGGCGTTTATTCAGAGCCAGAATTATATAGAGGGCCAGATGCAGAAACATTCTTAAAACGCATGCAGCAAGTGCGTAACGCCTGTTCTAATAATCTAAACTTATCTGAAATCATAATGGCGCCTGAAGACCAACAACAGCATGACTCAGCCACGCATTGTGGATTTGCGTTTAGAGCTAACGCCCAAGAGTGTAAACCCACATGTAAGAGACCATGATCACATTAGTGGGAAGTTTAGAGGTGCAGCGCACAGTAAAGCAATCTTCAACTAAAGTTTGATCCAAAGACATGGAAGCTGCCTGTATTCTTTCACAACTGCGAGGTTATGACTCTCACCTTATAATGCAAGCAGTAACCAGCGCCTTCAGGGTAGCATGCATTGCACAGTCATCAGAAAAGTACATGTGTTTTCACTTTAAATAACATGTCTTTCTACGACTCTATGCAACACATGATGGGCTCATTAGAGGCACTGGCTATGTCCTTAAAGGCCTGCCCAATAACGTAAAAATATTTTGACTCAACTCTTGTTAGAAAGGGTGTTTACCCTTATGAATAAATGAACAGATGGGAAATGTATTAGACGAAGATAACACTTCCACCTAAAGGCGCGTTCTAATATCTAGTCTTAGAGAAAGGACATCACCGAGCGACACCGATTACCTTACCAGCATGCTCTCCAAGAAGCATGGCAAAAGTTAGATTGTAAAACGATAGGGAGAAACTATCATGACCCTACTTGATGCTAGATGTATGTTTGGTTGGCGACGTCCTTAGAAAATTATAGAAAGACCTGCATGAAACAATACAGTTTGATCCAGCGCACTATATATCAGCGCCCGGATGAGCTGGGACGCTTTCTTAAAGTTTACTGAAGTAAACAGATTGTTTATTGACCTGCCTATACCAATGAATCAGATGATTGAAAAGACTGGATTTGCGTGGAGGATTATTATGGCGTCGCATCATTACTGTAAAGCAAACAACAAATACTTGGACGACTATGATCCGATAAAAGGTCTAACAATCTTATGTATTTAGATGCGAACAATCTGTATGGTTGGGCAATGCGCAATCACTTTCCATTACCAACTTTAAAAATGTACACAGAAGACAATCCGCAAAATAATCAAAGCATGAAAGTGTTGAGCATTTTGACGCCCGATCAACAGCGCGGTTTATTACTAGAAGTTGACTAGAATACCTCAGGAACTCCATGACCTCATATGACAATCCATTACACAGAACGCCAACGATGGATCCATGAGAACCACCTAAACTTGTGGTGCTAATCTTCGCAGGCAAAAAAAAATTTTATGTCTAGTCATTACAGACTTTCTGCAAATTTATTTAATACATGGTTTGAAGTTGGACAGCAGTTCATCGCATAATTGCCTTTTGAATCAAAACAGTTCATGAAACCAACATCATGGAAGAACTCAGATCTCGAGAACTAAATCCCACAGATGCATCATAAAAAGGACTTTTTCCAGCTGATGAACAACAGTATGTTTCGGAAAGACTATGGAGAATCCGCACAAAGCGCAAAGATTTCAGATTAGTCACCAGAGAGAATCAAAGCACATAAGCTTACGTTCAAAAAACCTAATTATCCAGGACTTCAGAAGAAATCATGATCAGCTTTTGTATAATGTTGAAGAAAAAGAAAGCAAATTAGACAAACCTGTTTTTATGGTTTTACTGTTTTAGAATTATCTAAAGCTTTTGATGTTAGCTTTCTTTAATGACTAACTTGCTAAGCCCTTGTATCCTGAGTCCAGAGTACTTTACACAGATACAGACGTTTTGTTTATAGAATATCCTACTGAAGACATCAATAAAGACATGGAAACCGATGTGGCTAAAGGGCATGCAGGATGGTATGATACGTCCGATATCCTAAAGACTCGCCTTTACACAATTCACTAACAACAAGAAGGTATTTAGGAAAGATGAAAGGATGAATAAATCTTGAAAGGTAATCAAGGATTAAGTGGGGTTTAATTGTCAAAAATGTACAGTATTTCGAGCCAGGAGAAAATCATTAAGAAAGCAAAAGGGAATATCTCGCAGCGTGTGCAGTCCAAACAAAACACATGAAACTACAAAGAAGCATTTGTTTGGCAATAAGACAATCATCATGACAACGAAAAACGCGACTAATCTACATGATATCAACACAACAGTTGTAACAAAGAAGTCATAGATAGAACAAACACAAAACGTGTGTTATGTTAAACCAGAGTTTTTCTATATGCTTATGGTCATTATAGAACCGTCAAGTAATTTAAGGCGGAACTGTGTCTGAGGTATTAACTGGCAGTATTCTTCCTTCACAAAAGATCTTTTGAGGAGCTGTTGTTTTTGTTGTGCCCGTTTCTCGTAAATAATACACGGGCGGTATTCATCTTTTACAATTCATTTTATTTCATAAGGATCAACACTCCCAAACTTGATCGTTGCCTGATGCGGTGTCCCCATCTGCCTTCCCCCGTAAATAAAGTACCGGGATTACTATTAAACAAACGTATAGTATGCCGGATGAAAACTCTACTTCACACCATTTTTATTGATTTTCTTTTGATTGCATGTACTGGTTTTAGTCTTTAAATTCTTCATAATTCATTGCGCGCAACTGAGGGCATCTTCTACACCAATCTGTGTTGCGAGAATTGTCAATCAGCCTCTGTGATACTGGTAGGAGAAAGTCCTTTCGGCTAACAGTTAGTTAAAGTTTTCAACTAAAAGCCAGTGATCTGTGAACTCCCGGAATGCCTCTTTTAATGTAACTCTATGTAACAAAAATAATGTTTTCACATGCTTTTAAATTTCTTTTCCATCATCAACTTGATTCATGCGAGGTAAGTATAGCGGGCCTCCGTTTGGTATATTAGTTGTATATCAAACACTAACAGCAGAAGTCAAACGCTTTTGTGTTAATGGCTTCCGCATCTTTGTATCTTGAAAGAGCATGTCCAATGACTGTGAGTGGTACATAAATCATTTTTCGTCTAATCCTATCGAGTAAATATAGAAGATCCATTTGATGGGTGTCGTTTGGAGTTTGGTTTCACAAGTGTGGTTCTCTGTAATCGTTGGGCGCAGGTAAATAAATTTGCCAAATCGCTTTTAGATAAACCATTCTTTTTCCTGTTTGGTCACGATCCTCCCAGCTTGGCTTAGCTTTTGTATTGCTGTGAGCCCGTCAATATCCTTTGGGGGCGAATAAAGATTTTGTTCATTTTTTAATTCAGCCATATGATGTGCAACATATACACGACGGTCATACCACGACAATAACCCATTCTTGCCATCTTTTGTTTTTCTGATGGTTGATAAAGAAGTCACTGAATTTTGGCGGGGGCATTGTCTCGATTGTTGCTGATCAAGATGAAATATTGATTTATTGCTTGATCAACATTTTTTTAAATGTGTAACCTGGCATGCCCCCTGTCTTTTCATGTCATTAATCAAATCAAACTGCTCAAGTCTCAGCTTTTCATAGGCGACTTGTGCAGCTGCTAGTTCCCCATATGCTTTGTTATGTCTTTTTCCTCTCGCCGACAATCCCGCAATTACTAAATGCGAAATTACTTTTCCGCTAAAGCAAGCGCATTCACCACAGCGCCGCCTATCAATATAGCGAGTGAACCATTTTTTATAAATGTATTTTTTTCTTACATATTTAAATTGTCTGGAATTATTCTTGCTTAACTAGAAACTAATCTTTCGTGGCAACCTAAGCTGCAATGATACCAATCAGCTTGGCTGAGCCCACAAATAGTCCTAGTTTGCCAAGAACTGCTGGGTTGAATTCTAACAGCTTTTACCAAGCATTGAGAATCCTACACATAGTCCTCCAAATAACAGCAGAAGGTATACAAGGTTGTAACAGTTTTTCGGTGCTCATTTTTATAAAAAAAAACTAATTATAATTTAATAAAAAACTTGAACATGATATCTAACAGCTACAAGGCGGCTAAACCTTCCCGAATTATGAATGAGCCAAGTGATGGCCAAGCTGTTAAGCCCAAAAAGGAGAGTTGTATTCCTTGGCAGCATGTGGAAAAACAAACAGTTCTCGGAACTGAATTCAGCATTGAACAATTCAGCAGATGTCGCCGCAAGACATTATAAAGTATCATAACAGGTATGAAGCGCAGCTGGGGTCTAGAATGGTGAAAGTGGTGGGGACAAACGGTTCTTAGTTTGTACACTAAACTAGTCAGAGAGAATTCCCTCCCATTGATTCTGAACAAGATTTTATCTGTATGATTTAACGCAGATCCAGGTTTAAAACAAGACATTAGATCTCCTAGGCTGTGCTTAATATTAACAGATTTGGAACATTGTTATCGCCATTATCCTGGAGTAATAACTAATTAATCAATAGATTTTGTTTCCCTTCAAATGAACGAGCAGGAAAATCATCAGAAACCAGAAAACACTGAATCAGGTGGAGAAAGTAAAAAACCAAGCCCAGAAAATCAGCTGAAACGCTGATCAGTTTTGGAGACCCATTAAAAATCCTGGGCGTGTGAAGCAGGAAAAAATAGCAAGTGGAACAGACAAAAATAATAATGTAACAGAATATGACTCATCATGAAAACATAAATTCCGCCTAACGCCTAGAACAAGTTAATTCAATTGCCAGCCTATAAAAACTCCAAGTGATTACAAGGGCCGCAAAGTCTCATGGAATATTGAACTTAAAACTGTTGCCATTTTGGCGCCATTGCTGCTGTTTGGGGCAGTTAATTAACGCTATAAAATATATACACTATGGCAACAGAAACAAAATAAAACAAAAAAATCGAGCCCCTAATGCAAGAAAAAGACACCAGCACTCCAAAACCGCCAATACAAAGCATCATTTTGATCCCTTTATAATGGAAAAAAGATATTTTAATAATCTTCATTTTAAATTTTTTTAATAAAAATAAATCAGGGCGTATATAAAATGAAAGTCAATAACATAAAGACATGGATCCTATAAAAGACATTTCCATAACCAGAAATTGTAACAATGCGTTGCTTAGAATGTAAGTACCTTCATTAATATCTATGCAAGAACGCAGACAAGACATCCTCAACGAGTGACGCTTTTTTTGAGGCGTGGTGGTGTACTATCTTAGGACTTTACTATTTAAATAAAAACATAGATTGTAAGTTTTTTTTAATAATATAAGATAACTTAATAAGAACTTGGTTGTACTAAAGGATGAACTTAGTTATGATCTTGAAGTAACTTAAAATCAAAAACTTAATTAAAAACTTAATCAAGAACTTATTAAGAACTTGAAGTATTAATTAAAAAACTTAATTAAAAACTTATTAAGAATTTGGGGGTGACTTGAAGTGACTTAAGTTAAGAACTTAAAAGTGACTTAAGTGTGTGCATGCGTGGGGTGGGGGTGGGGGGAGGAGGTGTGCATGCGTGGGGGGGGGTGGGGGGAGGAGGTGTGCATGCGTGGGGTGGGGTGGGGGGGGGGGTGTGCATGCGTGGGGTGGGGGTGGGGCACATCTGCCCAGTTTCGAGCACCACTACATCCTGTTAGACTCATGCTGCTAAATATAGCCGTTCATATAAACGGTTATTATAGTAGCAGTCAGCAAGGGCGGATTTCCCCACAGTCCTCTTGCTGCAAAAAATAGCCGTTCATGTATAACGGCAAATTTATAGCAAGGCGGATTTCCCCACAGTCCTCTTGCTGCTAAAAATAGCCGTTCATGTAAAAACGGCCTATTATAGCAAGGCGGATTTCCCCACAGGGCTTTTGGGCTGCTAAAAATAGCCGTTCATGGTAAAAACGCTTTTTATAGCAAGGGGGAAATTTCCCCGCAGTCCTCTTGCTGCACTTCACAATAACACTGTTAGCAGCCCCCAACGGCACACCACCACCACCACCCACCACCTCTGGCGTAGGCAGCGAGCAAAGTCGACAGGTGGGGGGGTTGTGACTCAGCAGAGCGCTGTCTGCCGCGATGGCTTGGCGAGGAAGTGAAAGGGTGGTGGCGGACAGAAGAAAGGAAAAAAAAAGAAAAAGCTAGGGGGTGGATCCACGTTACGCCACTTGAATGAGCTGGGGTGCTGTGTGGGCGACAGGGGTGAAACACACACCACTGCCTCCACCCTCACCACCACCCCGAAACACACCCCACACACACACCCCACACAGCCGGAGCAGAGCACTCACTCCTCTACACTAAAAATTGCCGTTCATGTAAAAACGGCTATTTATAGCAAGGCTGACTTCCCCACAGGCCGCCACCCGGCTACGCACTACTCCTCTCCATACTGGTAGATGTCAAGGTCTGCCTAGCCCTATCATTTTGGGTTTGCCGAACATTTCGAAAATCGCCATTCAGTGCATAAGGGCACACTTGAAGGCAGATGAACCTGGTTAGAATTAGAAAAGTAGAAAAGTATACCATCTTAATACACAGATCAGCTTGCTAATGAACACTGAATCTGTAGTTAACAATCAATCAAGTTGATACAAACTGGGAACATTTTTACTTGGGAGGGAAAAGCAAAAATGTTTCAAATATAAGTTTTTTAGCATACGAACCAGTCGTGTTTACCTCCGCCTTAAGAAATGAACGCCATGTTTTTTAAAAATGGCTTTAGCTGTCTCAAACCAGCTCCCAACAATCAACGCGCGATGGTTTGTTTTGCTTCGGCCGACTTTCAACAATGCAGCGCCATTTATTAGATAAAAAACCATCTCATCTTAAACACTTTTCTCACTGAAAAAAACACCACAGCACAGCCTTCCAATGTAAAAAGACAGACAGCTAAGGCACAATTAAACACAGCCTTCTTGCGAAGTAATCCAGTGAACAATGGCGTCTTGTTAACGTGGCGGCTACGAAGTGGCAATGACACGTGACAGTCTAGAACATTCGCTTATGTTGCAGTTAACGGGGCCGTCAGGTGTGCTTTATTGATTTTTTGGTCGCAGGTTGTGGCGAGCCGTGCACTGTGTGCGAGGGTCGCTTGTCTGCGCGAGCCGTGCCATAAAATGCTGTGTGTGTGTCTGCCGCCTCTCTGTCTGTCTGTCTGTCTCTCTCTCTCTGTCTCTCTCTTCTCTGTCTGTCTGCCGGTGATTCTCTCTCTCTCTTCCCCCCACAGGAAAAGGCGGCTTTTAGGCCACTTTCGCCCAAAAAATCGGTGGAGGGTGAAAGTGGCTTAGAGTCGGCATATTACTGTTCTCTGGACTTCATGCATTTCATTTCTTTTTTTTTTATTATATCCAGATGATAAATTTTTAAGACTGTTAACTTTTACAATTTAACGAAGATGCCCAAAAAACAAAAGCAGGGCCCTTTAGCTTGGATCTTATCTCAAGATCTGGTATCCTGGGAAAATTCATATCAGCATGTGCTATACATGAAGACACGCGGTATTCACCAAACGAAATGAGTCATTTCCTTTGATATGAACATGGTTACAGTATCATCATCCTCATGCCTTGTGTTAGTTCTGCTCCAGAAACCCAATCAGAGTGCTTTGCTTATCACCGCACACCTGTCCTCAATGACATGCTGCCAAGATGCAGAGAAATGATAGATTGTCAACAATGCCATGCGGTCTGCTCCACACAAACTACTAAAGGGGACGAACGTTACCACAGCAGTAGCTGTGAACATGGTTAAAAGAAGTACGAGGGTAGTATTTGATGGGAAATCCGACTGGAAAAAAAAAGAAAGAAAAGAAAAAGAAGAAAGGGTTTAAAAACAAAACACAATATGGGAAAAAGAGAGACAAGTAAAGGAGACAGGAAAAGGGAAGAGAGATGGAAGATCAAACACGATATGGGAGAGAGAGAGAGAGAGGAGAGGAGGGAGAGAGAGAGAGAGAGAGAGAGAGAGAGAGAGAGAGAGAGAGAGAGAGAGAGAGAAGTAAAGGAGACTGAAAAAAGAGAAGAGAGATGGAAGATCAAAACACGTTAGGGGAAAAAAGAGGAGAGAAGTAAAGAAGACAGGAAGAGAGAAGAGAGACGGAAGATCCGGGTAGTGTGGACGGGCAAACTGTACCAGATGTGCAGGAGAAAAGGTCAAAAAGGTCAATGTGAGCAACGTTTGCTGTGTCCTTAGGTTCTCGGTCAAGCAATGAGCGGGTTCAAGGGTAGGTAAGACAACCACAATACCTCGTTATCTATTTTTACTCCAAGTCGGTGTCAACTACCAGTGTGTATGTGTGTGGTGTGTGTGTGTGTTGTGTGTGTGTTGTGTGCATGTGCGTTTTGTGTGTGTGTGTGTGTGTGTGCATGTGCGTGCGTGTGTGTGTGTGTGTGTGTGTGTGTGTGTGTGATGTGTGTGTGTGTGTGTGATAGTTTGTGCATCCGCGACAGAGCACGGCAATTACATGTGTGTGTGTGTGTGTGTGTGTGTTGTGTGTGTGGTGTGGTGTGGTGTGTGTGTGTGTGATGTGAGCTTTGCGTGCGTGCGTGTGTGCGTGCGTGCGTGCGTGATAGTTTGTGCACCCGCGGACAGAGCACGCTTACATGGTGTGTGTGTCACGGCCCGCTAAGCCGGACGGCCCTACCACCCTACCCACGCCTATTACACATAGAGCAGACAAACACAGCACACTAACACAGCTTAAAATCATGCGCCCCTTTTTTTTTCACACACACACTATGGCGCCACCACCCCACGTCCATCCACAACCACACATCAGTATCTCACTTATTCATGACCCACACTACCCTCTACGACCCTGAGACCCTAACCATGCAAAAGCACCAGTTGCGGTATATCACTGCGACCTAGGGAGCAGAGATAGCCCGCACAACGTGGTGGCTAACTACAAGGGACAAGGGTAACCCAAGGGACTCTAATCTTTAAAACCACTACCCCCCCAAAACCTCTCCCCAGGACCCACCCTTCTCATTTGACCCGGGACCATTTACCGCACTGATCACTGCGTCCCTAAGGGAGCAACGCAAGTACCCCTACACTGTGCTGGCCACTACGTCCAAAAGGAGGCAGTAGCTAGCACCCTTACCCACTGCCAAACCCTACACCCTTTACTACAACCATGGACAACCCATCCGGCCCGGAAAGCTCCAGTCCTCAGCGCTGTAATTGGCCCTCACAGGCTGACAAACCTCCCGGGAAGGGCTCTGCACTCTGGCGCTGTACTTGGCCCCTCACAGACTGACACCCCCCCGGGAAAACTCTGCACTCTGGCGCTGTACTTGGCCCTCACAGGGTGACACCTCCCGGAAGACTCTGCACCCCTGGCGCTGTACTTGGCCCCTCACAGACTGACACCTCCCCGGAAGACTCTGCACTCTGGCGTGTACTTGCCCCTCACAGGCCGACACCCCCCGGAAGACTCTGCACTCTGGCGCTGGTACTTGGCCCCTCACAGGCCGACCCCCTCCCCGGAAGATCTGCACTCTGGCGCTGTATTGGCCCCTCACAGGCCGACACCTCCCGGAAGACTCTGCACTCTGGCGCTGTACCCTTTGGCCCCCCCACAGGCCGACACCTCCCGGAAGACTCTGCACTCTGGCGCTGTACTTGGCCCCCACAGGGGGACACCTCCCGGAAGACTCTGCACTCTGGCGCTGTACTTGGCCCCTCACAGGCTGACACCTCCCCGGCAGACTCTGGGACTCTGGCGCTGTACTTGGCCCCTCAAAAAGGCCGACAAAACCCCCCCGGAAACTCTGCAACTCTGGCGCTGTACTTGGCCCCTCACAGGCCGACACCTCCCCCGGAAGACTCTGCACTCTGGCGCTGTACTTGGCCCCTCACAGGCGACCCCCTCCCCGGGAAAACTCTGCACTCTGGCGCTGTACTTGGCCCCTCACAGGCCGACACCTCCCGGAAGGGCTCTGCACTCTGGCGCTGTACTTGGCCCCTCACAGGCCGACACCTCCCCGGAAGACTCTGCACTTGGCGCTGTACTTGGCCCCCCACAGGCTGACACCCCCCCCCGGAAGACTCTGCACTCTGGCGCTGTACTTGGCCCTCACAGGCCGACACCTCCCCGGGAGACTCTGCACTCTGGCGCTGACGTGGCCTCCCACGTCCGACTCCCGAAGACTCTGTACGGCGGCGACCGTGGCTCCTCACGGTCTGCTCCTTCCCCGCGCTGGCATGACACCCAATGCACCCACACACCAGAAACGCCCTCTCGACGAGTCCGGGGCTCCGAAGGACGCCTCCTCCCCTGAAGGGCCCGGCCGGACACTGGGAGGGAAGGTCTGATGCAGCCCCTCTCACAGGGTGCCGAACGGGAAGAGTAACAGGTGGCTGGAGAAACCCCGGACAAACCCTGGTAGCAAGAGGAGAGCTGCCTCAAAAGACCCATTTCCTGCCAACCCTTACCACAGCAGCAAAACAATATTCTCCCTGAGCCCATCCACGCTATTACATATTGAAATTTATGACTCACACATAGAAATTATTTCTCACACACAATTTCGGAGAATAAAACCAATTCTCAGCAATCCACACGGACTCCATGGGCCTCCTTAGGAATTTAAAAATCAACTAGGAAAGGGGCAAATTCCAAGACATGTTTCCACATAGTAACCGTAGTAAACAATTTTCCAAAAAAAAAAAATATCAATTTTAGGGTTCCATTCTAGATGTTCATAAAGGAAATCGCTTACAGCCAAAATTCCTTCAATTCTCATCCTTTTTGCACTGTCAATTAAACATTTTTCAATACTGTTTGTTCCCCAAATTTTCCACCCAGACCCCACTCTCATTTCATCCTTGTCAGTAACCCAGGGGTTTAATCCTTGTTATGCCAACACAACATATTTCATACAATTTACATCTGCACACCCTCCTTTTTATCCTATCAAGGGTTTGGTACCCACCTTAAATTTTTATTACCCTTTTTTCCCGCTACAAAATTCAAAATGGGATGTTCCCCAACCTAAAAACCCTTTCTCCAACCCTATTCTGTCACAACACGTACCCCCGCATGTTGATCGTCATTTCTTAAAAAAAAAACTAAAAAAAAAACCTCTAACCAAGGGATCCTGCCCTGTACCAAATACGTACCCAGAACAGTCTGCACGCGCACAACCCCTCTGAAAAACCATGACTCAAAACGAAAGTAAAACCCCAATAAAAGTTGAAACAACCGAACTCCGTAGAACCACTCGCACCAATTTACCCTTTGGCCTACTGCACGTTAACCCGTTTCCCAAAACGCGCAGGAAACTCCGAAATGTAATCAATTTCAACAAACCCACACTATTTACTTGAAATCGAGCAAAACCCCCTTTACGATTACCAAAATTTTCTGCCCGACTAAAATTTAGCTCCTCAACAAAATGCAACCTCATTTCCCTTATTAAGAACCCACTGAAAAAACATGAAAAAAATCAAACCAAAAATCATCCCCGCCAACAAGGTTTCAATCGCCCCCAAATTTGTCTAGCCAAACCGTCACATGACAATCAACCGGGAACCACATTACACTACTTACAAAATTACAGAAAAGGGGGTAACAACACAAACCGCCGAAAAGAATTTCAATCACAGAACCAAGACGACATCATACCAGAAACCATTTTTCAAAAACATAATACAACTAAAATAACATGAGATGACTACAGTAAAACTCGCCATAAAAAAAAGACAACATACAAAAACACCACCATAACCAAAAAAATTTCACCCCAACCTGACAAAAGATGTTAAACCACACCAGTTCGCAATGGCTGAAGGGGCTGCAAAAAAAGACGAAAACAGAACCGGCACGGGCCAAGGCACACCCCCCGACGAGGACCGGGCCCTAACATGACTCAAGTCACTCCTCGACTGTTACGGATGGTGTGCGGTGCGTTTTTTTTTTCTGACCTCGCCTAAAAAGTTGGTGCGTGAAATAATTTTCCTCACACACCCACACCATACGTACATGGAACCCAGGCAACACACGGTTTAATTTTTTTTCTTTAAAATTATGGGGGCCCAAACCCAATCAAAAATACTTCATGTAATTCGACAATAATCTTTTTCACTACACAGATATAACAAGATTCAATAAAAGGGAACTTAAAACATCAGATATCAATTACATATCTGATATCACTCAAGATCTCGCCCCCGTCCACAGGTCTCACATATCATTAAAAACGCATTCAGTTCCAAGTCCCCCAAGCCCAGCTACACGAAGAAGGATAACCAAGGTCCCCACACGAAAAACCAGCCGTTCAAAAAACAAAAGCGATGAAGAAGAAACGGGGTCTCAACACAGCAAGCACAAAAATTTTTAGTCGAACTACAGAAGAAAAAACCCAAATTCCAAGGCACAGAAACCCAAAAAGGAAGAACCGCAGTTTAAAAAGCACAGTAAAACCATAGAAGAACCAATTCACGGGACAGCAATAAATTTAAAACCCCCGGAGAACACAATTTCCCAAAGTCTCAAAAAACACAATAAACTTCGTTTCGACGTACCTATCTAAACAAATATTAACTTCTCCGTGTATTGATATACGTTTTCCCAAACAAAAAATTTCAGCCCACCGCACACTGCGGTGGAAAAATTGAGCACAAAAATTTTTCTTAAGATTTTTTAAGTCATTTCGCGACAGCATTCACAACAATTTTTTAACAAATACTTTTCCTCTTCATACCCCGCGGGGTACCGTCTAAAAGATCCCACAACACAGTAACATCGATGCACTATGACTTGAAAGTCGCCCTCCAATAAACATTTTAAATGGAGAAAAACGAATTAAAAAAATAAATTAGGCGGACACCAAACCCCTCGGCCGTTTTTTTGCCCCCTTCTTTTTCTCCCATTATTTTTTTTCGCATTATTTCCCTTTCTTTTTAATTGACGCAAAAATTTTACGTTGAGGGCACAATACCCCCCCCTCAAAAAAAAAAAACAATGACCGGAATTTGTTTTTTAAAAAGAAGTAAACAAACGCGAAAACAAACCAAAAATTTACTTCACTGACGGAAAAGGAAGCCGCTCACGGAACATTCAGGGTCCTTCCAGGTCCCACACAACAAAGAACACAAGTTGGTCCCAAAAAATTTCTAAGCCCTTTGCATCAGTTGTTGCGACCTCACGGACAACCTCTCCATACCCCCGGAGAGAGACGGCGGCTGGGCAGGGGCTGCACCCCCACCTGGAGGAAATGTTTTAACGAGTCTACTGCCCACCGTCACCCTCTCCAACCCCATGGGTAAGACCAACAGTCACTGACCCCCGGGTCAGCCTCCCTCCCCCCGAGGGGAGAGACTTTTGGGCAGGGGCTCACCCACACCCAGAAAAAGCCAACAATTTACTGCCCCACTCAGTCACCCCCCATACCCAACGGGGTAAGACAAGGATAAACATTCCCACTCAATAGTGTGTATCCCTTCTGCGTTCAGCAATTTTCGACTGGATACGAGGGGAAAACCCCTCATTCACGGAAAAAACCAGCACCCAACCAACAGAACTAGATCAGTCCTGAGAATAAAAGTTACCCAATTTATAACAACACACGGGTGCGAAACATTTTTCCCTAATCTTCCTCAAAGCTTCAGCCACCCAGGAGTAAAACACACTACAATTTTTTTTCTTCCTGACGAAACAACGGAGACATACTGACTTTCGAGGGCTAAATGTATAAAGATCCGCTTCCCCAATTCCTCTCTCAACAACCTCTTTCCAAAAAGGGGGAAAAACCAAAGGGACATTTTGTAAAAGGGACTCAAAAGTACAATCACCTGAAAAAACCCGGTTTGGGGGGCAAAAAGCCCCGAAAAACATCAAAGATTACACCAACCCCGGTACTTTTTTTCAGCAAAGTACAATCAAACTGTAAATGAACATTTTTTATCTGGCTAGAAGCGCCATCGGGAAAATTAAAGTGGGGTGGGAAAGCGTCAACAGCCGGACTACACCAAATGTACACAACTTCCCCAACATACAAAAACTCCGAGAGGGTCCACAGAAAACCAACCTGGAGAATACTCAAAGAAACCCGTTCCCCACAAACCCAAAGGGGCACCAACCCAGGCCTGAATACCTTGTAAAGAACGACGTTTGGGACAAATCAGAAGTAGAACAGCAAAAACATAGAAGCGTTAAAGAAACAAAACTTCAAAGAAACCCCCTTTGTTTTCTAACAAATCAAACGGGAAATGTTTAGATCTCGGTTGACCAAAGGCTTTTTGTCCCAAATCTTAGTTTTAAGCCCCCTAACGGCGCTAAAGGAAAGGTTCACCGATACATCACTAAACCCCTGCTCCGAAAATCCCGGAATACCCCAATGAGATCTGCGACAGGGTATCCAAGACACAACAATCAAATCGCCCCCAAAATAAGGGCAACTACTGAAACGTACCCGTGGAAACTAACTACACGACCACCAAAAGAAACACCTTCACTGGGTTTCCAACATCGACGTCAAAACTAACCACTGCGAAAGCACAAAAGGTAGCACCAGTATCACGCAGAACGAACCAATGCCTTCACAAATAGACTCCCAAAACAATTTGCCTGTAACTCACCACAGCTAACAAGCAAAGGGGTATCAAGAACAAACAACAAGCACGGATGTTTTTGTCACGATTTCCAACAAAAGTAGATAACCAAACCCCAAAGGACACTGTCTGGGGGGTAAGGGGGGAAATTCTACAAGGGTTTCACCGACTTTCCTGGGCACCTACATACATGTCCCCGCTTTTTACACAAAAAAAAACACACAAAAATTTCAAACTGACAGAAACTTTTGAGGAAAACTTACTGCCAAATATACGGGGGCCCCCGACCACGATAAGGGCTACCGCAAAATTATTCCAACCGCTGAGTAAAACCCAAAACTCTGATGCCCAAAATTTAACACTTTTTCCCCCCAAAGTTACTTACATCAGCAGGAAAAAAGTAGTGGGCCCCTGTTTTTAAAAAGTATTGTTTCCTCTATCAGATGCCAAGTACGGAGTTTATCAACTGACCGGATACAGATTTCTATCAAATTGACCAGAGTTTTGTACCCAACAAACAAAAAAGTTTAATCACTTTCCCCAAAAGCACCTTAGTTGGATGAGCACTCTGTATGCTCTGCAACTTTATCATTTCATCAAAATTTTCACATTCCTACAAAAAAAGTAGCAAGTCCTTTGAGAACACTCCAAAAACGCTCACGCAAGTAAATCCACCAGATTTCAAAAAACTTTCAATTTTTTTACAAAGAGACCCCAAAGGCAAACAAAATCTAAGTTTTTAACGCAAAGGTCCAAAGGTTCCCCTGATTTGTTTACCTCACGGAAACGCTTACAAAACCCCTGGAGTACACTGAAATTTTTTTCAGCAACCTTTTCAAAAATGTAAGACACAACAATATTTTCCGCGAGACTGTAAAGAGTTAAGCAAACCCCCAGTAGTGCAGACAGGGATGTTTCCCACAAACTCTCAACCCTCCCAAGGGAAGAGCATGGGGTTTTTTAAAAACGAAAAAAGAACTGTCTAATATCAGTTTTTTTCCTTTAAAGGGGGAACTTTGGGAAAGGTGGGCAGGGGTTTAAACCTTTGGAAAACCCGAACCCTGACCTCACGTCTTTTTCCTGAACCCACCGCGAAAGAAATTGAAGCTGTTTTTTTCGTTTCCCCCAACACTCAATTCTTTTTTTTTCCCCGCTCTTTTAGTTTCCCTTGTATCCTTTTAGTTCCCTTGTCCTTTTATTTCCTCTTTTATCTCCTCTTTAGTTTCCCCCCTGAAATTTCCTTTTAGTTTCCCCTTTTAAACTGTACTGCCTCTTTTTGTTTTCCCCTTTTATCTGCTTCTTTTATTTCCTCTTTTTTTATTGCTTCTTTTTAGTTATCTCTTTTCCTGTAAAACCCTTTTTATTTTTAAATTTTTTCCTCTCTTTTCCATATCTTTAGCAAGCATTTATCCACATAGGCCAACAATCTTCTCCCCAACCAATACCTTTCCCGTTTAAATACTTAGCAAAAACTTTTCCTCCCACAAGGACACAACAGGACTTTTTCCTTTTCCTTCGTGCCATCTGAAAAAGAAAAAATGTCCTGTCAAACCCGACACACCTAATGATCAAATACAAACAATTGCTACACAAGGGAAAAAAAAACTTTTGAAAAACCCGTTATTGAAATTAATGAATTCCCCGAGGATTTTTTTTTTTTTTTTTTTCAAACAAACTTTAACGACAACACTCTTAAAAAGACTAAAAAATTATCAAAACCCCAAACCAAAACAAAGTAGAGATAAACAACGAAACGGATTTTTGGGATATGGGGAGAAAAAAAACCAATCAGAACAATCCCAAATTTTTAGCAACAAGTATAAATCAACAAGCTGAGGTTTAAAACAATATAATCAAAGACTGTTTTTTTGCGGGGGGCACCCGTTTACGGGTGGTTGGGTGCGTATTTTGTTTTCGGGCCTCGCCTCAAAAGTTTTTGGGTGCTTAATAATTTTTCCCCCCACACCCCCACACCATACGTACATGGATGCCGGCAACACATGAGTTTGATTTTTTTTTATAATTATGCCCCTGAACCCTCAAACAAACTTATGTGAATTGGTACAAATTAATACATGTCACTACCAGATATAGATCACGAAACCTAGGAACTTCCATCATCAGATATCATATTAACATATCTTGATATACTCACGATCTCGCGGTCGTCCAAGTGTCTCACATATATAATCAACGATTCAGTTCCACAGAATACCCAAGCCCAGTCTATAGCCTTAAAATCAGCCGAAGAAGGATAACCAAGGTCCCCACACGGTTAACCACAGCCGTCACCAAAAACTCCAGTGCTGCAGCCAACAGGGTCTCCACCCCGCAAGACCAAATATTCCGTCGAACTCTCAGAAGAAAGCACCGCACTTTACACGGCCCCCTAACCAGAAGACGGAACCGTCGCTTCATTACAGCACAGCATCCACAGACTGAAACTGACGATTCCTAAGCCACAGTACACCATAGCCGACGAACCGCAGGATTCATAATCCCACCGCCTCCACCGATGAAGAATGAAGCTTCATAAAGCACAGTAAACCATGAAGACCGCAGATTCACAAAGTACAGCCCATCCATATGAATCCCCGGCGAGACCACCCTTTCACCCAATAAGTCCCATAGAACCACAATAACTTCGATTCGCCCGTCCGTTGCTCTAACAACAAATATTACGTCTCATGTATTCACATACACTGTTCACAACAATAAATTCAGCCCACGACAACACCTTGCGATGGTTATAAAATAGAGCCATTATCAATATTCTTCTAGGAGTTTTAAACTCCATTTCTCGGCGACACCGCATTTCACAACAATTTTATACCAATACCTTTCTGCTTCTATTCCGCTGGTTCCGTCATCAACAGTATCCACATACACCCGTGAACATCGATGCCTCTGACTTGCCAGTCAGCCTTCCACATAGTACCACTACGGAAGAAACCCGATGATTAAAACAAATAAATTAGGTGGACCCCCCTCTCGGCGTTAGTCTTGACTCCCTTCTTTTGTCTCCATTCTTCTTTTCGTCCTGTCGTTACCTATGTCATTTTAAGTTGGTCATCATTTACGTTGACGTCCACAGTGTTTTCCTGTTCTTTCTCCTCGTCCGATGATGGAGATGTACACGGGACTTGCTTCCTACCGCTGACCAACACTCTGTTAACCATCACAGATTCTGGATGGGTGGTTGGTGGGTTCGATTTCCCTTAGCGCCTTACTATTTTGTGGGCTTTTTCTTCCTCGCGCTTGCTCCTGCAACAGTTGAGTTCACTATAGGTTCACTGGGAGGACTTGCACTGGCGTCAGGTTTCTCCATTCCATGAAAGTGTCACTTCGAAGCAGTTGTTAAGTTTCCCAAAAACATGCAGGTTGCATCTCCTGACAACTCAACTGTGATTCCTCTCATGTTCCACAGTGATTTCTCTCCATGTCTACACAGTGGTTTCCTCAACATGTCTACACAGGGATTTCCTCTACCCTATGTTACCAGTGATTTCACTCCATGTCTACCCCGTGGTTTCCTCTCCCTGTCTACACAGTGGTTTCTTCTATTCGTCTACCCCGTGTTTTTTCTCCTCTCCACTGTCTACTCCCTGCGGACAATGCCACTTGCTGGGTGGGGGGGGGGGGGGGGGTGGGGGGCACCAGGACGACCCAGGCCGTCTGTGGCTGGGGAGAGGGACTGAGCCTCATGGGGAAATGCTACGGAGTGGCTCAAAGATGAGGACCACCCCCCAACATACTGTCCTTGAAGAGTTTATTTCCTAATCGACAGTGCTGGTTGCCTTAAGTCATCCACACTTTGCCCACTGTATTCACTTCTCGCATTTTTAAGAATTGGGTTTTCCCCGGCCCTATCATAAAAAGAGTATGGTTCAACAATTGATGCCACACGTTTAATTCTAAACCCTTAGATGTATCTACAACATCAGCTTATACATTAGGGCTTTAAGGTTCTTGACACACTACCAAAAATTTCAACCGAAAAATTCTCAATAAATCAAACGACTCATGATTTCTCTCTCTGGGTCACAGCCCCCCCACGATTCACCGTGGGTGACAGCTCCTGATATGGCCCTTTGCGGTCGGCTGGGCTATACGGCCCCATACTTCTCTCTTCTCACCCAAACGCAGTTGTGAATAAAACAGTTACATGCATAGGAAGTGCACTCATGTTCAATTAATTACATCAAAAATATGTCAAAGGTTATGACCCCTTGTTGGTCCTGGCTTCCTATATTTCTGTTCTATGTTCCCTTGTGTGTGCTTAACAACACACACACACACACATTTCTTTCAGTATGAGTCAGACCGTACTCGCAGTATACTCAACATACCATTCTCATAGTATGCGCATTTTACAGCACAAGTTTTTAAAGCCTAAATTCCTGAGGAATATGCGGAACAGTTGTCCCACATGTGCGTTATACACTGTACTCACCACACAGACAAAACACACCCCTAGCCCTGCCACAACACAAAAGACCATCATAGTACACAATCAACAAGGTATTCATTTCATCAGGCTTCTTTCAAGTGCACACCCAGACTAACTGTTTTTATTCTCCTACCAGCATGGGCTCCTGTGTATTATCAATAAAGTAACCTATAGCCTATGCAAAAGTCTCATACACGAACACAGTAAAGATCACTGTATCTCTTTCTGCTTTCAGGTTCCCATGTTAGAACTATCACTTCACATGGACATTCATCTTTTGAGCCGACCATTTTCTTAACCTCCTACTACCACATTGTCTAAAACCAATTTAGACAACCTTGTATGGTCTCTGAGAGTGTTGCGAGTGTGTGTGTGTGTGTGTGTGTGTGTGTGTGGTGTGTGTGTGTGTGTGTGTGTGTGTGTGTTGTGTGCGTGTGTGTGGGCCATGTTATCGGCCCCTTTACTTAAGTCTAGTGTCCACAGAAATTGTTTCAGATCAGTCTGGCTCCACTGTTTGTCTTTTATTTTCATGTTATCTGGCTCGGGGGAACAAATGCTTACGGCCCCGTTCATTTAGCACCCAAAGATGCACCTTGCTTTTGACAGTAAGGATCTCTTGTATTTCTCCCGATACCTGCCTGAGACATTGTTTGGAGCACTCAACAGATCATGCTTTCTGCCCCACTGTGGATACTCTTGTTCTTTTCAAGAACCTGTCTCCCGAAAGTCTTACCGTGTGATGGATCTCGAGTCTCCCCCTGCCATATACTCAAAATGTCTTATGCACACTCCCTGACACGCCTCTACCTGGTGTCCATCAGCTGGTCTCTTTCAGCTACATTCATGTAAACGGCATTAACACTTGCAGTACAGCCCTTGTGCTAGGCTTTTGAGCACCTGACCTGCTTGTTTACTGATTATTAACTGCAAGTAATTGGTTGGAAATTATTAATGTATTAAAGTAGGTAAATGTATTTGATTTTAAATAGCTCCGAAAGACGGCAGCATCTATCAACAGAAAAAGAAATTTTTTGAAACTTAACAATGGAAAAAATACTGGGAGTGTGGGCATCAAATGTCCCCATGGGAACAAACTGGTGGAGTTTTACAATGCACCGAACACAGCAAAATCAATTTTTCACCTGCATATCTGCATATCTTCGTTAATTTGCCAGTGTACTCGTCTTTCCGAACACATTATTCACTGAACGAATTGCATCACCTTATGGTTTCTACAAGCAACTTGTTTGTGCAAGTCTTTCAATGCACACCCCCCGTTGCCACAAGCGTTTCTGTTCAGTGTGGATTTTGCACGTTCTCTTTGGCTTACCTACAAGATATAATCTTACTGCACACCTCGGATGCCCCTGCATTCGGACAGCTTGACTCATATTGTGCATTCTTTCCGACTCTCTGCAGTCTAAAAAGTTTACTGCACCACATCACATGCCAATGGCTTCTCTCAGTAGGATCATTTTGTTTTTCCGGAGGACTTGCCTCTCTAAATTTCTTACTGTACGCATCACATACAAATAATTTCACCCGATCATCTTGTATTTCTTTCTGGTATTTCTTCTGTGTAAGGTCTTACAGCACAAATCTCATGCAACGGGTTTCAGACAGTTTGGATGATTTGTGTACCTTCACCCCACTTTGCGATGTAATTCTCATACTACATCATCACATGAAACTGATTTCTCACCGTATGGTCATCTTGTGTCTCTTCAGGTCACTTGCCTGTGTACAACTCTTACTGCACACTTCACTGCAAATGATTTCTCCCCATAGCTGGATCATCTTGTGTTCTTCAGGGCACCTGCCGTAAAACTCATACTGCACACTTTCACCTGAAAATAATTACTACAGTTGTGGATCATCTTGTGTGTCTTCAGCTGACTATGCCCGGTGTAAACTCTTACTGCACACTTCCACCTGAAAATATTTCTTCACAGTAGTGGATCCTCTTGTGTTTTTCAGGTCACTGCCGTGCACAACTCTTTTCCTGCACACATCACCTGACCCTAATTTCCTCACCCGAGTATGGATCATCTGTGCTTTCTTCAGGTCACCTGCCCGTGTAAAACTCTTACTGCCACCTCACATGAAAATAGTTCTCAACCGTTATGGATATCTTGTGTGTCTTCAGATTACATGCCATGTAAAACTCTTACTGCACACACACATGACAAATGATTTTGTCACCAGTGTGGATCATCTTGTGTGTCTTTCAGTGGAAATGCCCTGTGTAAAACTCTTATGAACACTTGCACATGAAAATAACTTTCTCACCAGTGTGGATCATCTTGAGTTGTGTCTTCAGATGACTTGCCGTGTACAACTTTACTGCACACTTCTCATGAACAATAAATCTCCCCAGTGTGGATCATCTTCTTGTGTTTTTCAGGTCACCTGCCGTTGATAACATCTCTTACTGCAACATCACATGCAAAATGATTTCTCACCCCGTCTGGATATCTTGTGTTTCTTCAGGTCACCTGCCGTTGAAAAATTTATGCCAATCACTGGAAATAATTTTCACCAGTATGGATCATTTGTGTCTCATCAGGTCACTGCCCATGTCACACCTCTTTACTGCACACATCACATGAAAATAATTTCTCACCAGTGTCGATCATCATGTGTTCTTCAGCTGCCTTGCCGTGTTAAACCTCTTATGCACACTTTCCTGCCCTAATGTCTCACCCGTCTGGATCCTTTGTGTTTCTTCAGGTCACTGCCCGTGTAAAACTCTTATGCACACATCACCTGAAACTAATTTCTCCACCAGTATGGCTCATTTGTGTGTCTTCAGATTACCTGCCCATGTAAAAACTCTTACTGCCACATCACATGAACAATGATTTCTACAGTATGGATCATTTCGTGTGTGTCTTCAGATGATTGCCGGTGTAAAACTATCTGCCACACTTCACATGAACAATAAATTCTCACCAGTGTGGATATCTTGTGTGTTCTTCAGGCTGCTTGCCGTGTAAATACTTTATGCACCACTTCACCATGAACATAGTTTCTCACCAGTATGGATATTTGTGTGTGTCAGGTCACCGCCTGCCTGTTAAAACTCTTCCTGCCACTCACTGCCAATGATTTTCACCCGATGGATCATCTAGTGTGTCTATCAGGTCACCTGCCGTGTTACAACTCTTACTGCACCATCCCATGAAAAATACTTTCTCACCAGTATGGATCATCTTGTGGTCTCTTAGTCACCTGCCCATGTAAAACTGTTGACAACATCACATGAAAATGATATCTCCCCAGCATGGATCCTCTTGTGTGTCTTCAGATACCTGCTGTGTTAAAACTCTTACTGCACACTCCCATGAACATAAATTCTCACAGATTGGATCATGTGTGTTTCTTCGGTCCCTGCCCTGTAACACTCTTTACTGCACCATCACTGACATGCATTTCTCACCAGTATGGATTCATCTTGTTGTGTTCTTCCGACTACTGCTGAGTACACCTACTTACTGCACACATCACATGAAAATAAATTTACACAGTCTGTGGATCATCTGGTGTCCTTACAGGTCACGTTTGCCATGTTAAACCTCTTACTGCACATTCTGAAAATAATTTCTCACCAGTATGGATATTTGTGTGTTTAGATAAATGCCTGTGTACACTATCCTGCACACCACACATGAAAATATTTCTCACCCAGTCTGGATCCTCTTGTGTCTCTACACGGTCAGCTGCCCAGTGGTACAATCTTACTGCACAATTACTGCCATAGGTTTTTGACTGTGTGGATCATCTTGTGTGGTCTTCAGATTACCAGCCTGTGTAACACGATCTCCTGCAACATCACACAGTGAACAGTTTCTTCTTTCTTGGTATCCCCTTGACCTTGCCTTATGATGTCCCATTGACTGAAAACACACAACACGGGTATCTGCGTGACCTGATATCACCGTTGTACTGAACACACCACAAACCATGGTTTCTGAGCTGCCCCTGATGAGTCCCAGTTGAATGAACACCCACAACCTGGTTTTGAGCTGCCCTGATGATGTCCCAGTTTGCTATGAAACACCCCCAACCACTGGTTTTTGAGCTCCTCTGCTGCTTGCCCAGGGCATAATGGGGTTTGTCATCCTTCTGTCCCCCCCAGAAATATTACTACCTTCTTCAGTGTCCTAATCTATAACCTCACTACCATCAACCAAACTGACCAGTTAAAGATCCTCATCCTCTTTTTTCAGGAGTCATAACAAAATCAACAGGGATACAACACAACAAACAACTGCCAGTAATGATCATCACTCCTCTCCTTTTATTCCGGCCGTCTTATCCAACAATCCACCAGGGTTAACACAAAGAAACAACACTGGACCAGTTACTGATCCTCACTTCCTCCCTTTTCTCAGGGCAAGATCTCAACCTCACCGGGAACCGCACAAAGGCCCCGAACTTAGCAGTTAATGAACATCACTCAATCCTTTTATCCGGCCGTTCTTAAACCAAAATCAACCGGGTTACCACAGCCCACGACGAAACAAAATGACCCGTTCAATGATCAACCACTCCTATCTTTTATAGGCAGTCTTCTCAAAATCAACGGGTAAGCACAACAGGAACGGACCACCCGACGCCGAACGCCGTCTCTTTCCCCTGCGTGATGTGAATGGGATCCACAAGCTACAGGATATCAGTTACACAACTGCAAATGGGTTCAATGCGCTGCTAGTTTCAACTCTCAGTGAGGTGATATTGTAATATATCATACCCCACATAACTACCGAGGGTCGGAGCAGGACGGGAAAGTGGGGGGTGGGAAGGGTGGGGGTGGGAAGGGTGGGGGTGGGCCGAGAGAGAGGAGGAGAAGGATGAGAGGGGAGGAGACGGAGGCACAGAGGGGAGCTCCCAGAGGATGTACAAATAGTTGGATCACCGCCCCCCCATCTTATTTTGCACGAAAACTCCCCTTTTCACATACACCTCCCGTCCAATCACATATCAGTTTTATTTTTTCGGCAAAATTAACACCTGTTTTACACTTAAATTTACCCCCCCCCCCCCCCCCCCCCCCCCCCCCCCCCCCCCCCCCCCCCCCCCCCCCCCCCCCCCCCCCCCCCCCCCCCCCCCCCCCCCCCCCCCCCCCCCCCCCCCCCCCCCACCCCCCCCCCCCCCCCCCCCCCCTCCCCCCCCCCCCCCCCCCCCCCCCCCCCCCCCCCCCCCCCCCCCCCCCCCCCCACCCCCCCCCCCCTCGCCCCCCCCCCCCCCCCCCCCCCCCACCCCCCCCCCCCCCCCCCCCCCCCCCCCCCCCCCCCCACCCCCCCCCCCCCCCCCCCCCCCCCCCCCCCCCGCCCCCCCCCCCCCCCCCCCACCCCCCCCCCCCCCCCCCCCCCCCCCCCCCCCACCCCCCCCCCCCCCTCCCCACCCACCCCCCCCCCTCCCCCCCCCCCCCCCCCCCCCCCCCACCCCCCCCCCCCCCCCCCCCCCCCCCCCCCCCCCCCCCCCCCCCCCCATGCAAAAACTCTAAACTTGACGTAATTAGTACATTACACACGGGAGTTTCCGTGTAGACTAGGATTTGCGTGATGGGAACACAAATATTTTTACATTTCTCCCCCAAGGCCACAACAATTAGGGTTTAAGTACCTCTTCTACTTTTCCATGTAGTAACGTCCGCGGGATGAGCCCACCCCTACTATTCTATATTATCTTCTACATCCAACCCTATCACACATCATGACCAATCAACAGGGCTTCCATCTTGCTTAGTTATTTAACATCCAATGACTTCTAGACCCCTTCAAATAATTCTTTTAACTAGACTGTTTCGTCACCACATATAAAATGCTAAGCGTAAACCCGCCTTAGTTGCGGCCCAGTGCTTGTAGAAACCGTAGATGGATAGCCATTCAACAAATTCCCCTCTGATTTTCACTGTTGTAACTGGATATACAAAATAGGGTATCCCGCGAAACTCCGCGGTTTCTTACCTTCAAATTGATAACCTTTCTCTTGTACTACTCTATAGCTCGGTCACTATTGTGGACGCCCAGAATTATAACCAGGCCTTTCGGGAAAGTGTCCACTTCTTTCTGTAGTGGGAAATGTATTAGCAATTCTGCGGTTTAGCATCGTTGATTGTTCGCAATCTACCCAAATTCGCTAAGTTCCTTCTCTTTCCCGCCACCAACATTGTCATCCCCCGTAGGTATTTATTGCATGACTTGCTATGCCCTCCTTGTTCGCTACTCATATAGATCCAGTTCTTTTGAGTCCCTTAGCTCTGTTCCCCCCTTCCCATCCACCCAATTTCTTTCACGGGCCATCCTACAACTTACCGGCCACTTGACAATTGGCTATGTACGAACACAGCTCTCGTTTTGCTTGGTTCTTCTAACGAGTCAATCTTTTTTAACTATTCCACACAACTCCTTTACCAAATGGATCTTTTACATATTCAGCCACGCGCCGCTTGCAATTCGGGGCGTTTTAGAATCCTCCAGCTATAGCCTTCAGCAATTAACCATTGCCAGTCGATGAATATAATGGCTTTCAAGTTAGACTTGTAAACCTACATACATCTTTACATCGCCCCTAAAGCATGATAGAGTGCCAGCAGCTCCTCATGGTCATCCGCCAATAGGCGTTTTACAGAATCAGTTAAATTTGTGCGTTTCCTGCGAAAACTATGGTGCGGTTGTTTTCAAATGCAAACCATTTAAACAACCCCATTCTTTGTTCGGTGTATATAACTTTCCAGTTTATTACCAGTCCAGACGAATACTACCTACTACAGTAGTCCTCCCTAACGACAACGCGTTTAATCCCATTTAAAGGTCCACATGGACAAGAAATGCATAAGACAGAATCTGCAAAACGAATTCACATTAATTACCTTCAACAGACTTTAGACAAAAGTTAGACCGCCAATCATGGTATAGGCACGTTGTTATTTGTGGGGGGCCAACCAGAGCATATACTTATGACTACTGGCCTGGCCACACCCTCTTTCAACCAACGCACAAGTTCGATTGGGATCCATCGAACCCACAACCTCCTAAAGCTTGGGCCCACCTTTTCTCTTCGATGACCGTTAAAGGCTAACAATGCCAGGAGTGCCAAGCCTTAAAGACCCTTCGGAATTACGTTTGGTGTCTCATCGGGAGCCCCAGCAAGCCCAACGTCTGCAACTAGATTCAATTACGGGCTTTGCTGCCGAAAACAATTTCTAGCCACTTTAGAAGATGCTATTAACTGGTGTTGATTTTGCTGCCCCCGGCCTACAAAGGGTATCACGACGTTTAGACACGCTAGGTCACAGGTCTCGACTTTGATTGAGGCCATGAAAACAGAAACACCCGAAGGTGTGTGGATGGACCGCGAAGCACTGTCTTCACTGCCCTTTAGAGCAGTCCTGTACCACCCTGGAGGCCTGCGCTTGTGTTGACGATGGGTACAGGCACGCGCAGGAATCCTTAAGATATCAAGGGACATAATGCTCCTGAACAGAGGTACAATTATGACTCCGCGGATGCAGCCCTCCAGCCTCCCAGTAGATCCCCTGGGGTGTACAGCCCGTATTTATGGACTGCAGAGCCCACGGCGAAAACACCACCCCCAGCTGCCCGGGCACACCCACGCCCCACCACCCTGCCCGGCCGATGAGACCGGTGCCATCCAGACCACAGCCAAGCTTTCGCATCCGGTCTTATGTGCCCCTCAAGAGCGAATCCACACGTTGTAGTCTTTCCCCTGTCCCCAGGACCTTTCCCTGTGGTCCGTGGGTCTTTCCTCCCGCCACTGGCCTTTCTCCAGGGGTCCGCCTAGTTAAGGCACAGAAGAAAAGAAAACACCGCAGAGTGCTGGGGAGGACCCCGAGAAGCACATGTCCTTCACCTGCCTTAGAGCAGTCCTGTACCACCCCTGGAGGCCTGCGCTGTTGTGTTGACGATGGGTACGGCAGCGCAAGGAATCCCTTACGCTAACCTGGGCCATAATGTCCCTGAACCGAGGTACTTAGGCCTCCGGATGAGCCCATAACAGCCTCAAAGTAGCAACCCCCCTGGGTGTACCAGCCCGGTTTTCATGACAGCAGGCCCACGGCGACCAAACCCCCCCCCCGCTGCGAGCACAACCCCAGACCAACCACCCCTGCCCACGGACAGCTGCAGACCGTGCACACGCCCCAGCCCCGCTTTCGCCATACGGTTTATGAGCCCTCACGAGAGAATCCAAAGTTGTAGTTTTGCAACGCTCGGTCAACGGTAGGTCTTTGTTGTAGCCATGGATTATACATGCTCCTCTGACCTTAGATTAAGAAAACATTATTTGGGCTGCTCACAGAATTATAACAATGAAAACATCCTAGTGGAGACGACAAACCTTAGGGCACAAACAAGGCATTTACACACACAGGCAGATCATCATTATAAAGAAAGTACTATTCCTGACGAACCAGGACAGCGACCACCACCAGTTATAACGCCCACAGCCCGAAAGCAGCCAGAAAAGCACAACACCGTTATGTGCTCACCCTGACAGTATCCTAGCGACCGGCCAGCTTTGTTGTATTTTTAACTTTTACTGGCTTAGCCATCACTTTCTTTCCTAACAATTAATCCAGCGCTAGCCCTCCTCCGTTCCCAGGATGGTCAGCCATATACCCACGCCACTTTGCCTATAGTAGACAACACCCCTCCACACACACTACCTATTATGCCAGGCAGGAGCATCAAGCGGCTTTGGCAGCTAACTTTCTTTAATAAGTTTGCTAGATGATTGTACTTGTTTTCTAATCCAAACTTTTACCAGGATGAGGTTGAAGGAGGCGCTACTGGCATGTTGGTGCACTGACGGGTTAACGGCTACACGAGTGTTAGATATCGCAAACCCACCAGCGTTAATCTCCTAACAATGTATCCCCTGTTCCCTGACAAAGTCCTTATTCTTTCAGCTAGCGTAGTGTTTCATAAAAGTATTCTGATTATAGTTTCTCTTTATTTGCGTGTTTGTGCTGCTAGCTGCCGTCTGTTAGTAGACAGCACTTCTAACTGGCCGCCCTTTGTAGCATTAAAATCTTGTATTTTCTGCTGTATTTACCCTTTTTCATTCGCCCTAAATTGTTTAATCATCAGCATGGGCGAGTTTATTTTTTTCTTCTTTATCTATCTAGCTCACAAAGTTTTGCTAAATTGTTTGTTAGTTCACCCTTATTGTTCCGTAGGGCCTCATTAAGCCCGGCTTATCCGCTAGGCCATGGAGAATTGTCAATTGTTTTTATTGCGTCTCCTCATTAAAACTGTCTCAATTTCTGTTATTAGTTCATTCTGCTGTTCGATTCATTCTTCAGAGGTCTGTTTTGTATTTCAGATTGTTTTGGCGCTCTTGCCCCACGTTTTTGTAAAGACTACAGCTTCCAGGCCTTACATCGTCACTAAAGGTGTTATTGCCTTTGGTCAAACCAGGAGAATCTCTAGAATTGTGCCTGCTTAATACTGGGTTGGGTTGGTTTTGCAGGAAGCGTATACACTCTTCCTTTACTGGTTCTTTCATACAAATGAATATTTTCATCTGTTGAAAAATTCCGAAAACCTCAGTGTTGGCTGCTCTCGCCCCATATGGTTAATATAATGATTCACTTCTATCTAGCAATGTATTTGGCTTAACCTACTCTTGGCCTGCTGTGTCCTTCTAGTTCTTCTTGAATGAAGGGACTCTTCAGTTCATCTTCTTCTTCTTCTTCAATAGGATCAATCGCGTCCAAATATTCCGCATATTTTTTATTTAATTTCTTTTTGTATTATAAACAAATGACTCTACGGTTTATGCCCTCGATCCATACCGAAAAGAGAAGGAAACCCCCCGGGTGTAAAGTATAAGGCAGACTGTAAATAGTGTAAATACTCCATACAGTTCAGCTGGGACAAACTTTATTAGTTACGTTCCCCGATCTTGGCGGTGACGATGTTTCTAATGCAGGCACCGCTACAACTATCATTCCAACATTGCTATTACCTCGGCAGATCCTGCAGTCCTGTTGTTGTCATTTAGGCAGGCAATCGTTAAACTCTGGCCATTAAACAGGAGGGAAGAGAAAGTCATTTTTCCTAAGGAGGCAGCCATTTTTGCCATCTTTTTCACTATGTCTGCTAAACAAGCAAGAAAGAGCCCGTTTCTCGGAATCCAAGACGCCCACGGGTTCAAGCACAGGCTACACCGCGGAGGATGCAAAGAATGATGATAAAGATGAGGCGAAAGTAGCCGAAGCATTTGGCAACCGCTACTGCATCCTCTAGATTTATAGCTGTTAACGACGCATCTGCCATATTACCAAGGCGCCTCTACAAGCCACCATTACTTATCATCTGACAAATACTCTAGCGGTTCTGGCGTTCAGTCTGAAGACCCTGAAGTAAAATAACAGTTAGTGACATTTCTTGAGTTTGATTTGTTCTAACCTTGGACTGGCCAGCACACTCTTACCCAGTATAAAAGTAAACGGTACTTTATTATGAAACGTCAATTTATACACTCCCTTACCAGCCAATTAGAAACAAGCCGAGGACACCTCTTTGGAACATACCATCTCACTCAGTCTTGAAGTCTTTAAAAAGGACAAAATTGTTCTTGTTTACTGAGCAACCAACTCATTTCTCAAAGAGGAATCGCAAGCGTTTTATAATCCAAAAACTTGAGCGGATGATGTGAATAAAAGGCAGTTGAACATTTGTATTCGGGGCGGGGACTTATACCTCACCCACACTTTGATGAACTACGAAAGATGTTCGCTGGCGGTAGGCCCCGAGATTCCCTGCAGTAGACCGGTGTATGTAAAAAAACTTTGCCGTTAAGATGTAACGACTCGAAGACTATTAATCACCAACTATAGGGCTGTGGCTGGATTTAGGATCCACATTGACAAAGATTGTTTGGAAGTGGGAGAAACGGATTGGGCCCGCTGGTTATAAAAATAAATAATCCCAAGAAAGCCGACGGCCTCTCCCCCATACCAATGCACATTTTATGGGTTTTGTGATGCTCTGTTAAACATTGAAGGACAACAGCTACCACGACATGCTTATAAAACTGTAGAAGACCTCATCTAATAAAAAACAGATGGGATAGCTTGAAGTTTCTACCAAAAAGCTCGCACTGTTCTTTATCTGCGGATTACTGGGTTGTGGGAAATCTGTCTTCGTACTTGATTTGTTACCAAAAAATATACAGGTTTTCAGTACGAGCCACATTGTTATATTCTGCCCAACCATTAAGCACAACAGTCTTACAAAGAAAGGAAGTTTATTTGGCAGACGCATGTAATATATTTTTAGTTGATCATAGCGACAAAACTGAGGCCTGTTTGAACATTAATATAACTATTTGAGGAGGAACTGAAACACTGATTATTAGTGATGAACTGTTCAGGTAACGAGAATTGTTAAAAGAAAAGCTCTGGCAAAGCTGCTTTAGTGGTCGCCACGCCTTAGTTTCTGTGTGGCTCTTAACTCAAAAATAACAATGCTGTCTTAAAATACTTTAGATCGCAGTTAAAATCGGTTTGTATTATTTTACACTAAGGACAAATATAGTTTTGAAGAATGCTTAGTGAAATTATATAATAAGGGACAAAGATGAGCTAAAAAATACAAGAGCAGTTAGAAAAATCTAAGCACGCTAAGCTATGTTGCGTAGACCTCCAGTTCATACGTTTGTTTATTGTAGATTGTTTATTATAATTTTTTATTAAAAAAAGACGTCTCGAGGACCGAATCAAAGCGCAGCTGCTCCTAAATGCACTGCAGTAGAGCTAAAAGACCTAGCAGACACAACGAGTTTGATTCATAGGAGTGCCAGGAAATGTTTATGGATTGAATACACAGACGATGGGGTTTACAACGAACAGAATGAAGACAAAAACGGCGCAGTATCTACCCTAGAACAGATAGAAATTTAAGGGCTAACGATTTGGCAAGCACGAATACAAACTTCATTAAAAGAGAGAATGCTTGGGCGTTGCTTCTGAAATTGCTTGGAATTTAAGTTTGAACTGCGAAGCCCTAATGTATACTATGATAAGAACAACAATTTTAGAAAGGCTTTGAATGCAGGCCCCTTCTTGTTGCTTAGTTCAGGAACACAACAGAAAAAACAGATTGAAATAACTATGCAGGGTTCTGAATATTGCTACAGAGAAAGAGGGCCTTAGCTGAAGTGGGAGGTGACACCGTCGGCTTAGAATTTACCCCAAAGATGCCGTCATCCTAGACAAATGACGATGATTTTTCGCTTATTTATTACTCCGAGGGAGGGCGATACTAGCTTGCCAGAACATACGTTTATTAGAGGCATACAAATAAAGGCTGAAACTTGGATGTCCTTTAAGCTCGGTATTGCAATTACTAAAACGGAGACAAAAATAACACCCATGTATCATTGACAAGGTTACTGTGATGGTTGACCAGACAAACTACAGTACTCGACTTTATTTTCATTAAGTATGTTAATTTTATTGCGTTTTTACTCTGTTAATGAAGTGCTGCCAGAGGATTAATAAGAAGATATGTACAAGATTAATTAAAAAAAATAATCTTAATTTAAAAAATGGAGGTTCCCAAAAGTTTAGGTTTAAATCAAATAACTGAACTTCACAGGAAATAGAAAGCGACTTGGATAAGTAGGGCTACTAGAAAGAAATATGCTCAAGCTTTAAATACTCTTTCTTATGTAATTACTGGCTCCTCAGCTGTAGCTAGCTATAGTGCTGGGTCTAGTGTTGCTGTTTTAGCTTCTGGGGTTGGGGCACCAGCCTCTTTAGCATTAGGGAGTCTCGGGTTAGGTTTAGGCGCCGTGTCTATGATTGTAAGTGCTGTTTTAAAAAAATTAACTCCTAAATTACAAAAGCACACTGCATTGTAGCCCTAGCATCAGCAAAACTTTGTTCATTAAGATTAAGAATAAGCAAATCATTACAGGATGAAACATTCCAGATGAAGAATTCAGAAGCTTTATGGCTGACGGTGAGGATTACAGAAGGCAAAAATTGAACTTCAAAAGGAGTGGAGAAAGACTTTTACTTCACGACAGGTAGATGCTGATGCAATTAAACAGAACATTGAAAACAAACACACGATCAGTTAAACCCAAAATAAGTCCAAAAAAATAAGTTTAACAAAAAATAAGTTTAGCAAAAATAAATACTTTTTTTTTTCCCCACTGTGTTTGGCGGGACAACTTGCAGCTCTTCACGAACAAAGGATCTTTTAGGGGCAGGCCTTTTAGAATAGTAGCACGCTAGAAGAGAGAATCTCTCTTAATAATACACGGGGGGGTTTTTTTCATGATTTTTCAACTTCATATACGTCAAAGCTCCATATAGGGTCTTTGGCTCTAATTCAAAACATCCCTCTGCTCCCCAAAGGGATTCCCAGTATTTTATTTTAGCCCAAAAAGGCAAGAGTTCTTGATCCCTGGAAATTTTCGTAATGCAAATTTTTTTAAAATTTTTGATTGTGTTTACTGGTTTAAGACCTTTTTTGTTTTTTAAATTTTCATTGTTCATGAAAAGTAAGATGTGGAAAACCCCCTTAACCCCATTCTGTTTTGCTTTCTCTGTCCATAATTTCTTGTGATTTTGTTAGGAAAACAGGCGTTCAGTAGATTCTTATTAAAGTTTTTTACTGGGCTTGTGATCGTGGTTCCCTGGGATCCCTTAAAAAACGAAACATGCCGCTTTAAAAACGTTGGTTTACAAAATTTTTAAAAAACTCTTTTCCATCATCAACTTGAAACCCTTTCCTAGGATACTTTAAGGGACTCGAGGGTATATTTGTTGTAAAGCCACGCAAAAAGCAGTTGAGTTTTTTATCCTTTAAAAGGGTTTTAAAGCGTTTTTTGTACGTGAACCCTTTGTCAAAAACTGTCAGGCTTTATTTAAAACTTTTTTTTCTAATTTTTTTTCATGTGGAAGATACAGCAAGCCCATCTGGTGGGTGTCATTGGAAATGATTTTAACAAATCTAGGTTTTATTTTTCTTTTTGGTGCGGCAGATATATTTGCCAATTGCTTGTTTTGAAAGCCGTCTTTTGATCTGATTCGACACTCTAGCAGCTTTACTCCGTTTTTCAAAAGGCAGTCTTTTCCCTTTCCCAAAACCCTTTAGGAGAAAAATTAAAAATTTTTTAATTTGTTTTTGTTCTAAGAAGGGGGCTGTATTTTAATTTTTATTTTTAGGTTTTTTGTGCAAAAATTAGATTGTCCCCTTGAACCCCCAATAAAACCCAAATTTTTGCTATTTTTGTTCCTTTTAGATGGGTTTTAAAAAGTCAGAAGTTCTGGCGGGGGTGGGTGTTAGAAAATTCTTTCCCGTCAATAAGTAATACTCTTTTATTTCCTTCAAAAGTTGTAAAAAGTGTGCCTTGTTTGGCCCGGGTTCCCCTTTAAATTTTTATTAATAAAAATCTAAGGAGCAATTTTATCTTTTTTCGTAAGCATCTCTTGCCCTTTGCCAAATCTTCTATTTCCCTTGTTTGGGGATTCTCCTCTTTTATTTGGACCGCAATTTACTAACATATAATTACTTCCAGAGAAGGCCAAGGCATTAACAATAGCTCCTCCCACCATCATAACTACTCCGCCATCTTTTTATAAATTAATATTTTCTAGATTAATCTTTCTATGAACTAATATTTTCTGGGATAATCGACTGTGAAACAAGAAAGTCTTTTGAAGCAATCCCTGCAGTAATTACAACTATAACCTTAACAACGTCCTCAATGTCTAACCTTCCTAGGTCGGTCGGCTTCATTTTAAACATGTTTTTTGCTAACACGCTATAGCCTATACTAAGGCCGCTAATCACAGCAGAATGGTAAATCGTATTGATAATCTTTTCTTCACTCATCTTTTTTATACTAAAAAAATAATTAAAATAATCATAATACGAAAGACTGTCTATGTGCTTTTTAATCAAATAATCTTTTGTTGTTAAAGCTAAAAATAAGGTTGCAACTAGTTTTGGCGAATCTTCTATCTTTCCCATGTTGGGCGGTTTTATTCCTAACAACATTTTGCAAGGGTTGAATAGACTATAACACCAACAACAGGCACTGCATAATTAACCAGCGTTAAACTCATGGTTTTAAAAGTATTATATTATTTTTTATTGTTTTTAAAAATGGATTGTGACGAACTATTAAAGTGTGAGGAGCAAGCAGACTACTCCGTAGACCACTGCCATAAAGAAAGATTATACTCTCTGGCTGCGTGTGGAAAAACTAGACAGTATTTAGGCACTGAACTAAGTATTGAACAGATTCAGCAACTGTCTACATCAGACGTTGAGAAGTACTATGCTAGGTACGAAGCACAGCTAGGGTCAAAATGGTTAGATCGGTGGGGCAGACAATGATTAGTTTATATGCTAAGTTAGTAAGTAAGATGGCGCCGGTTGATTCAGAAGAAGATTTAAAATATGACTTATCACAAGATCCGGTTTTAAACAAGTCCCTAGAAACTCTCGCATGTGACATGTATTACAGATTTGGAACGATGTTATGTCCATTCATCATGGGATTAATTACTTTTAATCATATTAATTTTGATCATATTAAATTTAATCGCAATAAAAAAAATGAGCGATCAGGACAAGAAGACGCCGCAGGACAGTTCGAAAGAGCAGAATGTGCCACAAGTGAATGTACAAGTGAATGTACCACAAGTGAGTAATGTTACTAAAACTAAAAATCCTGGACGTATTGAGGCTGGACGTAAACTAGCTGAATGGAACAGACTGCAAAAAGCAAACCATTCAACAAAACAAAAATTGTTAGATAGTAATACAACATCGCCGCCACCAACAACACAATTAACAACAACACAATCACAAACAAACGATAAGATGTATTATTATGTATTGGGTGCCGCTGCTGTTGTTGGTGGGTTTTTAGCATACAAATACCTAACACCATACCTAGCAACAAAGTCACAAGCCCCCACAGTAAAAGAAGAACCAGCTTCTGCAAAAAAGTACAACCTCCTGCAGTAGACCCTTTTTTCTATGGAATAGTTTTTAAGAACTAGATAAAGTACAAGTTAAAGAACTAAATAAAGTACAAGTTAAGTTAGTTATAGAAAGTACTTTTTAAGTTAAGTGCAAGTAAATTACAAGTAAAGTACAAAAAATAAGTTCTTGTTTTAAGTTTTTGTTTTAAGTTCTTGTTATGTTCTTAAGTAAGTACTAGTTAGGTTCTTAAGTATAGTTCTTGTAAGGTTCTTAAGTTAAGTACAAGCCAAGTTAATCTTTTAAAGTTCTCCAATGCCCTACAGCATATGAAAACTCAGGACTGACGTAAGTTCTCTTGTTATTGTTAGAGACTAGTGATTTCTTGTTAACGGCAGTTGTGTTTACTTGATGAAGATAGAGCGCAGATTAACATTTGTGTGATAAAATACTTTGTTTTCAAAGAGAGCTTGCTTGTAGTTATCGTGAGATATATTTTTTTTGACAACTTCTTTACTTATGCCTTTAGCCTTCTTCATTACAGACAGCCCTGATATGGCCCTTTGCGGTCGGCTGGGCTATAAGCAACATTATCTTATCTTATCTTCTTCATTACAGAAGTCTGGCTAGCAACGCTGTACATCTTTGACCGCAAACCAACATATTTTTTGATAACTGTTCCATTAAGTTCATCCTTCATCTTTCCAATTACTTTCTTGTTAACAGTTGAATGTAAAGGATTGTCTTTAGGATAGTCGCATGTGTCTACCACCCTCAGTTCCTTTAGCCACTTCTGTTTCTAAATCCTTATAGAAGTCTTCTGTGGGGACGTCTAGAATAAAACTATCAGTGTCTGTGTAAAGTACTCTGCTTCTGGGTACAGCGGTTTAAAGTAGTCGTACAGAAATTCTAACATTAATAACTTTGACAACTCTAATACGGTGAAGCCAATAAACACCGGCTTGTCCAACTTAACATCCTTTTTCTTCATCATAATACCAACCAAGCTGTCGTTAAATCTTCTAAAGTCTTGATAGTTAGGTTTAGAGGCAAAACTTAGTTGCTTGGTTTTCTTTTGTAACTAATTTCACATCAGAGAACAGATAAATGTCTGTTCTACCCCACTTGCTCCTCCACCGAGTTTTTGGGCGAAAGTGGCCTAAAAGCCGCCTTTTCCTGTTCTCTGACAAGTAAGACTTCAATAACCAAAAAATAACGATTATCTACAAACAAACATACTGTGCAGGGTTATCCGTTTTCAATACTAATTTACTAAACTTTTCAGATTTTAGTTTTTGTTTAATCCTTTGTTTTTCCTGATCATTTTCAATAACATCATTTTCGCGCAAACATTCTTCAAATGAGTCTCTGTCTTTCATGTGAAATAAAACTACAGTCTTTAACTGTTCTCTAAAGTCTTTTTAAAAACCGAGTTATATTTCTGGCATAAAATCCACACACTTATCCGAGCATGTCTTCCGCTGAAAGCTAGTTTCGACAAAGTGTTTCTCTTTTTAACTATGTCTCTTTCTGCCGAACAGTCATCTATAATAAATAGTGTCTGCGTTCCTTCAAACAGTCTATAAAACTGTTCTAAACACTCACTCAGTTTATTGCTGGGATTAACTAAATATATGTCATCATCTGTCCATATAAACCTTCTATCATGATATGCTTTGTTCCATTTAAGTGTTGGACAGAAAACCACAATATGATTAAAATTATAACGATAAACTGTTTGTAATAAGTCTAGGACAAATATTGTTTTTCCACAACCAGTCTGCCCACAAATCATTGAACAATGAGGGGATTTTATCATAAAGTTTAACTGCTCCATAGTTTTTATAACAGAATTTAATCTAATCCAGTTATTATTTTTATCATACTCTCCGTCAAAACTTGTTCAGTATAATAAAACCCTACGAGGCCTAAATGGGTAAGATTAATCCAATTCAGTTCTGTAAGATTGTTTTTATTTAAGTCAACATTGATTTTGTTGCTTGTTGTTATGATCTTAATATCCTCGCCATTGTGAAGAACGACGACAACAACGTTAAGGCGTTTTAACGTCTAAGTTTTGCCAGCTAATATTAATTCCTTTTATAAGGACGTCACTAACGCCCACAACCCCATCCCTCTCCACATCTTTAAAGACAGAAATTTCAAATATCATTGTGAACGTGTCTCCTAATTTTCTGCTTGGAAAGAACTGTAATTTTGTAGAAGCTTTTTTTACAACTGTTTCTTTTCTGTGGAGGATGTACTGCTTTTTCCCATACGGCGTTATTTCAATTTCTTTCCGACTATTGTCGTCCGCATAAGACTTACATGTAAAGGGCCAGAGTTGAATGCTTTTCTGAAACTTTTTTGACGGCTAAAATATGTAAATGGGCTTATGAATTCAAATTTTATTTCCCATTCTAAATATGGTTCTAAGTGCCATTTGAGGTCAGGTTTTCGAACTATTTTATATTCATACTGGCCAACATTATTTGCCTCTAGATTGCGCAGTTGTTCTAGTTTAGGAAACTTTTTGCTGTCGCCAACCTCTTTGCGTTTATAATCACCGTCTTTAGTGTACTCAAAACCATACAAAGCGCCTATCTCACCATTTTGTTCAAAGTCCGCAACGTCTGCAAGGTCTTTTAATTCTAAGGTTATACACCTTACAGGCGCTAATGTAACTCCTGATTCTTCTGGCCCACGCGACATTATTTTTTAGTAACGTATTATTTTATTTCCAAAACAATGTGTAGGTTATCACTTTTCACGACGTTCCCTGTTTGGTCTTGGATTTTTATAATAAATGTTCCGACCCTTCCGCAATCTAATCTTTTAAACTGTAAAATTAGGGAATTGTATAATTTCATAATCGCTTTATGCTGCTTTCCCTGATGAAGAGCTCTTGAAAACAGTTGAGGGCTTCCATTCATTTAATTTTTCATCAGTGCCTATAGCTCGTCCAATGAACATAGTGTAATGGAATGTTATGCCAAGATCGAGCGGATTTTCTCCCTCTTAAGTAGTTTTGTTTGACGTAACTCTAAAACTATGAACGGCCGATTGGCAGTTGTAAAGCTATACATTGTAGCTAGCATTTCATCAAAATAGTTCCCTAATCTTCGTCTTCAGGTGTAGAAGGTCAACATTGTTTTTCGGATTTGCATTGTTAAGTTTGAAGATTAATGTCAATGTTTTCATTGTGATTTTTGTGTGCATATAACCCGTTATAACCATCAGCGTTTGGTTAACTGGCTTAACTAATTGGCCTCTATTATTTTCATTTTTTAAGTCTTTATTCTCCTTGGATTCACTTTTATTTAATCCTTTACGACTTTGTAAATATTTCATGGAGCGCGGCCCGTTCTAGTTACGCATTCGTTATTTTATTAGCATGTTCTAAAATCGAAGGGCGGTCTTGGGTTGTTATTGTTACCAAACATTTTTTTAAATAAATTATAAATGAGTGCATTTCAAATTTAAGATGCCAAAATATTCTGTTGGGCGCATCCACTACCAATCGTTATATTTATAGCAATGATGACTCTTGATCATTGACTGAGACCCAGACTGCCCTCTTTTCATATATAATGTGGAGTACTCCATTGACGTGCTTTCTTAACCCCCCTATTGAAAACCGACGCATCAAGAAAGCGTGGTTTAGTCATCCGATGCAGTTTTATCAGAAAACCAGCTTAATACTTTGCTGTGTTTGAAGCATCAAATGGGTGTGGAGTGTCGTATGCTGATTCATTTTAAATCACCACGATCCCTTTGGTGAGGTCAGTGTACAGTTTTTCATTTCTATTTACACCTTCTGACGTATTTGACTGAATTGCAAGCGCCAGTTCCAAATTGACAAACCGTTTAATCCACTCAGCAACATAATAGACATGAAGGCTTTTATAAAATGGATCTGTAACGAATTCAATATTAACATCTATGACAGGCTTTAGACAAAGTTGGATCTTAATCATGGCCTAGGGCGTCCTTTATTTTCGGGGCAAGCACAGAAAAGTATAACTATGTACTGATCCTACTTTCACAAAACTTTCTTTTTTGCACAACTGTTGAGCCCGGTTCCCTAAGCAAGAGCATAACAGCATGGACACACCATTTATCTTAGACAATTCTAGGGCCTAACTAGGACGGGAATAGAACGAATTAAACGAACTCTATTCGTACTTTACGTTTGGTGTTTGCTAGGTTCGGCAAGCACAGGGAGATCGAGCATAACTGATCCTTTACTGGCTTTGACGCACAAAAACATTACTTAGCAAATTTTGTGGACGCCATTTTTCTTCAGTTGATTTACCTTCAAGTTATTGAAAGATACAATAATGTTTTACATTACGCAAGATCGAATTGTAGACTTTGCTGTTGGCACTGGTTTATTAGGTGCCTTCTGACCTCAGACTCCAGGTTGGAAATAATAATAATCTATATAATGAAATTCGTATAGCTGGCAATGAACAGAAGGTTGGGAATAATCGACTTTAAGTCTGAGCAAGTGAATATTACTTAACAATTAAAGTTACACAAGTGTTTAGTCATCCATTCCCCGTATAGTCCAAAGCCCAAAGGGCCATTGATGGACTCAGCAATGCTGCGGACTTGTCGCGAGACCATGAATATGTGAAAAGACGCGCTTGTTCTTGGATTAACTGGCCTAGGATTTCCTTGGGTCATTTATTCTTACTAAAAATTAACCCAAATATTTAAGGAGAACTAATGCCCTTAAGTGCTCGGCCATAAAGCCAACTACTTTGCTTGCTGTAGACAAAGCCAGCTGGCAATACTCACAATATTCCTGTAAAGCGTCCCGGCTTTACCAGCTAATTTTTTTAATTAATACTTGCAAGATGATCAAGCTGTTTTTTACCCATGATTATCAGGCGGTAGGCGATGGAGGTGGAGGTACTGAACTTTGGCTACTGACCGCCTGTAATAGCATCACAGTGTACGTTTTGCTCAAATATCCTTAGGCTGTTATAACGCTTTACTAATGTGACTCCTTGCTCTCATACAGTGTTCGTATTCGTTTCTGCTAGGTGTTGTGCTTCATATATAATTTTCTTCGTTAGTTTCTCTTATTCTATTTACTGGAGATCGTAATTGGTCTCGGATTAGTAGTCTAGGTCTAGTTCTTGCTGTTCTTTCTTGTTTCAAGATTTTTTTGTCTTTGTCTTATCTTTACTTTTATTCTGGCCCTAAGTTGGCGTCATCAGCCCTCAACGAGTTTTTCTTGTTCTCTTTTTATATGCTCATCTAGTTCACCTAGTTTTGCTAAATTGTTTGTTTATTCGCCTCTGATTGCTTCTCAAAGCATGTTCAAGGGCGCTATTTCTCGCATGGGTAGCGGAGATGTCATGTATCGTCTTTAATGCTGTTTCTTCTGGAAATCTGGTTTCTGTTCTATTGCATTTATATTTCATCTGCCGTTGTTTTAATTCTTTTAGTTCCATGGTTTGTTTTTGGTTAGCTGTGGGGTTCCTGGCAGTGTGTTTTGAAGTTGAGCAACTGCAATCCTTTTCTAATTGCGGTCTAAACAAGACCAAGGCGATTTGGATTCTTTCCACTGAGTCTTTGTATTATTTGTACTCTTGGCTAAAAACTTTGATGGGTCTGGTTTTGTTGTAAGCCGAACATGTTGCCTTGATCGTTTTTTTAAGACAATTGACCATCTTCTAATTCATTATCATTTGGGTCTATATATTTCGGGAGGTTCTTGACCTAAAACTTTGGTAAATTGCTCGACCGTTAACCTTTCTGATAATTCGCGCCGCATTGAGAGCGCTGAGCGATGCCGTGTCAAAGGTTCTTTCACTCATATCGTCTCCAGGGGTCAAAAACTCATAATCTTCTTCAGCTTCATTTCCTTGCCATGTTTTTAAATAATTAACTTTTTATTTTGTTTTTTAAAAATATGGGCACAAGACATGGCTCGATTCTTACCGTATAGATAGACTGAAAGAGCCCTTAGGCGTGAAGGGAAATAAGGCGGAATATACTGTCCAAATATTCATTCTAATATTGATGCGGATCTAATTCTTACTGTCAAAATTTCCAGGACATAGGAGCGGATGAAGCTGATTGTGCCAGGCTCTGCACGTCTTCTACTTTCAAAATTGTACTCGCTTCATCAACAGAACCAATCAGGACAGTTGTACAGATTTGGGGAGGGCAATCGTTAATGAAAATTTCTATATAATTGAGGGCAAAGAATATTTTCTTTACACAATGCAGGACATATTTTTAAATTTTCTGATATATGGCTAACGGGAATGAAAGGGCTGATCTTGCGTTTTCAAGGAATCGAAAATGATAGAAGCGCTTATAACATAGAATAGGCGCCGCAGATACTAAAAGACGGTAAAAAGTATGTCAGCTGTAAATTTTGCGATATGGAAAAACGCTTTTCCATCCCCTTAGTTTTTGATTTGTTAAAGCGCATGCGCATACTTTCAAGGTGCATTAAAAGACAGATTTCATTTGAACTACTTTTACTTGATATACAAACGGGTTATCAGTGAAAAACAGACACCGAAGCAAAGTTCAGCCATTTCTGACATCTCGTTGAGTTTGACGTTGTTAGCAACCCTAATTTAGCAAAGCTGATTAAGGTCCAATATGAGTCAAATTTAGCAATTATATTACGACAGAGTGTTTCGGCATACACATATCCCAGATGCGGGGCAGGGACACTATATGGAATTTTAGTTTTAGAGTTGCTTATCATTCACTTAAAGGTATTGTATTGCTGTGTGAAGATGAAGAAACCGTTCAATAAGAGCATAAGTTGAAAAAGTTTTTTAATCTAATAACGAAAGTGCCAATGTACAATTGACGGTAGTCCTAACCAATTCTACGCTAGGGGGCTTAGACCTTAATCATCATTTGTACGAATAAGAAAATTGTTTGGGGGGTGGGAGGGGTAGAAATCCAACTCTGCAGACTTGTGTCTAAAGATTACATCTTAACAATGTTTGGCTTGATGTTTATTTAACAAACAAAATCGGTTTATGGATTGTACATCCTCTGGTCAACAGAGGGATAAGAGTTGTCTGGAAGCGGGAGAAAGTGAGAGTCGTTAAGAATCATTCAAATTGTTAAAGAAGAAGATGCCGATAAACCGCTTAATGTACATTTGTTTTTATTATATGATGCGCAGCTGAATATTCAATGAAAACAGATTTGATTATGTTTTATACTAAATTATTTTTCTTTTTATAAAAAAGCATGTATGTTAGGTTTATCCATAATGTGGATCAGCACGGAGATGCCAGAGAAGAGGATAGCAGGCATTTATGCGGTTATAGAAAAAACCCTGACATAAAATCCTTTAGGCGTTAACTATCATTTACACATATGCAACAAAAAACTAGAGCAAGACCTTTCAATATACAGCAAAACCATACGAAGGTATTCTGTGCCTTTAATGCTGTTACATATGTTAATACTGGAACATCAACTTTAGTGCTCTTTAAGGCAGGAATCAAGCGTCAGGCTCTTAGCAACGAGCATAGGCGCACCGCAGCTTTACCCTAGGAGGTTTGGTCTTTCTACCTTAGGCCTGTGTTCATTAGCCGTTAGTGCGTCTGGCAAAAAATTAATAACTAAAACTCCAAAAGCACACAGCTATGGTTCAACTGAAATCGGCTATACTTAGTTCGTTATCTGACAATAATTAAAGCGCTAGTTGAATTCAACACATCACGGATGAAGAATTTAATCGTTTACAGGCCGATTTTGATGACTACAAAAAGACAAAAGTTTGTCTTCTAAGTAAGGCGGTGACAAGTTTTTCTCAACAGCCAGACCCGAGCAGATAAATAAGAATGCTTAAAAAAAAGTAAACGAGACATTAAACTCTTTCTATAAGCTTCATGTAACAACACCAAAAAGGTGTTAATACTTTAGTTTTATGAGTCCAAGCGCAAAAAGGGCCGTCGATATTGATTCTGATTAAGTTTTTTTTTTTAATTTAAATAAAATATTTTAGGCTTTGAAAAGTAAGACAGCATGGCTAAGATATATTGAAGGACCAGACGAATTGTTTGAAGGAATGCTAGTGAGAGAGCGTTTATCAAGAGACTGATTGATATGGATTTAGAGCATTGACCAACTACGTACAGGAAGGTGTTGTACATGCTATTTCTCATGTTCCGGGTAAACTAAACAATTGACCCGCCAGTTAAAGTAATGTTTGCTGTTTTAATCGACTATGTAACAAATAAATTGAAGAAAATTAGATCTGGGTCTCAATAACAGCAGACTATTCTTTCTTCATAATGAACTTAACAACCCGGTGGGCAGACGAACTGCTTTCCACAGTTTGACGCTGCCGCTGAAGAAGCTAAAATGAGAGGCTCTGGTTGGTCAGAGGGCGAAAGTCCCTTTAGAGATTTAGATTTAAACATCTAAGGATGCGCCGATTGTAGGGCAAGGCGTTACATTCGCTACCTCGAGAGTTGGTTTGAATGAGAGCAGTTTTAACTTAAAAAATTCAGAACAACAAATGTTTCATGTGGGTGTTCTTGCAAGGCTGGGCATTATGTCCGCGAACACGCAGAGAGAGTGACTAACCTATCGGCAATACGCCAAAGATCTTAATTCAATGGAATATCCTTCCTGTTAGTGTAGACCAAAATTGATCAGTTTGTAAGAACTAAACAAACCAATAAATGTTATTTGTATTACACATGGGATGAGGAAACTAATTTGGCGCCAATTAAAGTGTCCAAGTACAGTCTTCCTAACATTAGGCGAACCAGCCAATTGTCATGTGGACTTACTCCAATGTTTTAGCCAGCATGGCTGCCCCATTACACATTGATACGCACATTGAGCAGATTATTGGCGCATACTTCAATAAACACTTAAAGCATGCAAGATTTTCTGAGAAAATGTTTAAACAAGAATTCCATCTGTGCAAGCCGCGAGTGAACATATTAAACATTGTAAAAGTTCTGTAGATGTAGACAGATCTAACTACGCCCCCGCCAGGATCTTAAGTTAAGTTTTAAGACTGGAAACGGCTGCAAAAAAGTCCATAGTAGTTTCTACGCAGATTCGAGTGCGTATTGTTCTTAGAAGGGCCTGCACCACAAAAACTTCGGATAAACGGTCTTAATGAGTAATCATCAAATTTGTTCATTTGCTTTCATCGTTGTCAGGTCGGATGGCGTTCATTCAAAGCCAGAATTATATAGAGGGCCTAATGCTGCAAAATACTTCTTAGAACGCATGCAGCAAGTGCGCAATGACTGTTCTAATAATCTAAACTTATCTGAAATCATAATGACACCTGAAGACCAACAACAGTATGACTCAGCCACACATTGTTGGATTTGTGGTTTAGAACTCAGTGAAGAAGCAACAAATCCAAAAGTAAGAGACCATGATCACATTAGTGGAAAGTTCAGAGGAGCGGCGCATAACAAATGCAATCTTCAACTAAAGTTTGAACCAAAGACATGGAAGCTGCCTGTATTCTTTCATAACTTGCGAGGTTACGACTCTCACCTTATAATGAAAGCAGTAGACGATGCCTTTAGGGTGTCATGCATCGCACAGTCATCAGAAAAGTACATGTGTTTCACTTTAAATAACATGTCTTTTATGACTCTATGCAGCACATGATGGATCATTAGAGCACTAGCTATGTCCTTAAAGTCCTGCCCAATAACAGAAGAATATTTTGACCCAACTCTCGTTAGAAAGGGCGTTTATCCTTATGAGTACATGAACAGTTGGGAAAGGTTTGACGAAGATACACTTCCTCCTAAAGGCGCGTTCTTTTCTAGTCTCAGAGGAAAGGACATCAGTGATTCTGATTACCAGCATGCTCAAGATGCTTGGCAAAAGTTAGATTGTAAAACGATGGGAGACTATCATGATTCCTATTTAATGGCAGATGTATGTTTGTTGGCGGACGTCTTTGAAAATTACAGAAAGACCTGCATGAAACATTACAGTTTGGATCCTGCGCATTATATTTCTGCACCCGGGATGAGTTGGGACGCTTTCTTAAAGTTTACTGGAGTACAGATTGATTTATTGTCTGACCTACCAATGATTCAGATGATTGAAAACGGATTGCGTGGAGGAATTAGTATGGCGTCGCATCATTACTGTAAAGCAAACAACAAATACTTGGACGACTATGATCCAAGTAAAAGGTCTAACTATCTCATGTATTTAGATGCAAACAATCTGTATGGTTGGGCAATGGCGCAATCACTTCCGTTACGTAACTTTAAAATGTACACAGGCGGCGATCCGAATAATGTTCAAAAAGCATTAAAGTGGTTGGGCAGTTTAACGCCTGATCAACAGCGTGGTTTCATTCTAGAAGTTGACTTAGAATATCCTCATGAACTCCATGACCTGCATAATGACTATCCATTAGCAGCAGAAAGTCTAAAGATGGATCCAAGAGAACCACCTAAACTTGTGCCTAATCTTCGAGGCAAAAAAAATTATGTCTGTCATTACAGACTTCTACAATTTTATTTAAGACATGGTTTGAAGTTGACAGCTGTTCATCGTATATTGCTTTTGATCAAGAACAGTTCATGAAACCATACATCATGAAGAACACTAATCTCAGAACTAAATCCACAGATGCTTCAGAAAAAGACTTTTTCAAGTTGATGAACAACAGCTGTTTTGGAAAGACTATGGAGAATCCGCACAAGCGTAAAGATGTCAGATTGGTTACCAGAGAGAACGAAGCAATTAAGCTGACTTCAAAACCTAATTATCAGGACTTTAGAAGATTTCATGATCAGCTTTTTGGCATAATGATGAAAAAAAAGAAAGTCAAATTGGACAAACCTGTATTTATTGGGTTTACCGTTTTAGAATTATCAAAGCTTTTGATGTTAGAATTTCTTTATGACTACTTTAAGCCCTCGTATCCTGAGTCCAGAGTACTTTACACAGATACAGACAGTTTTGTTATAGATATTCCTACTGAAGACATCTATAAAGACATGGAAATCGAAGTGGCTAAAGGACATGCGGGATGGTACGACACATCCGATTACCCTAAAGATTCGCCTTTACATTCAATTACTAACAAGAAGGTTTTAGGAAAGATGAAGGATGAATTATCTGGAAAGGTGATCAAGGAGTTTGTTGGTTTAAGGTCAAAAATGTACAGTATTTCGAGCCAGGAGAAAATCATTAAGAAAGCAAAGGGAATATCTCGCAGCGTTGTGCAGTCAAACATATCACATGACAACTACAAAGAAGCATTGTTTGGCAATAAGACTTTTCATCATGACAACGTAAAACTGCGATCTAATCTACATGAGATCAACACAACAGTTGTAACAAAGAAGTCGTTAGATAGAACAAACACAAAACGAGTATTTGTTAATCCAGAGTTTTCATATGCAATCGGGCACTGGAGGACCGCATAAACAGGGGGTTTATATTTTTCATCAACTTTTGTTATAAGATCAATCATAGCTTCATCCAATTCATTTAAATCTTTTCTCATGTTTGCTTGATGCGTTCGAATTTTTTTTATTATTTCAAGATATTCTTTTTCCCAATTTGGGGGTTTGAGTTGTAGGTGATCTGGATGATTTAGCATGCATTGATTAATCCCCGAAAATGTTTCCTTAATAGCATTACACGCCTGAAATGATTCCCGTATCATTTTCAAGGTCTCTTCCTTTACCATTCTTGTTTCGTTCTGCGCTTCCTTCTGGCCTTCCATTTTAAACCAAAATATGTTTACGTAAATTAATTAAAGCGGAACTGTGCCCGGCGGGATTATCTGCAGTTCTTCTTTCACAAAAGATCTTTGAGGAGCTGGTTGTTTTGTTGTGTCAGTTTCTCGTAAATAATACACGGGCGGATTCATCTTTACAATTCTTTTTATTTCATATGGGTCAACACTCCAAACTGGATCGGTTGCCCTGATGCGAGTGTCCCCTTCTGCTTCTCCCGGTAAATAAAGGTACCTTACTTTCAATCCAAATGGTAATAGTTTGCCGGATGAAGACTCTCCTTCAGCAACATTTATTGTTTTTCTTTTGATTGCTTGTACTGGCTTTAGCCCTTTAAATTCTTCATTATTCATTGCGCGCAAAACTGAGGCAGTCTTCTAACCCATTCTGTGTTGCGAGAATTGTCAATAAGCTCTCTGTGATACTGGTAGGAAAAAAGTTTTTCGGATAACTGTTTGTTAAAGTTTTCAACTAAAGCCTGTGATCTGTGAACTCCTGGAATGCCTCTTTTAATGGTAACTCTATGTTTTAACAATAATTGATTCACTTGGCCTTTAAATTCTTTCCCATCATCAACTTGAATCATGCGAGGATAAGTTAGTGGGCCTCGTTGGTATATCAGTTGTATGGCAACAGCAACAGCAGAAGCACTCTTTTGTGTTAATGGTTCCGCATCTTTGTATCTTGAAGCTATGTCAATGACTGTGAGTGCGTACTTAAATCTTTTTCGTCTAATCCTATCAGAGGGTAAATATAGAAGATCCATTTGATGGGTGTCGTTTGGAGTTGTATTGACAAAGTGTGGTCTCTGTATTCGTCTAGGCGCCGGTAAATAAATTTGCCAAATCGCTTGTTTAGATAGCCATTCCTTTGCTGTTTGTTCACTGACCCCCGCCGCTTGGCTTAGCTTTTGTATTGCTGTGATACCCTTCCAATAT
>JAFLJL010019392.1:0-11261 GCA_018398815.1 Conus ventricosus
AGAAAAATGTCCTGTTGTAACCCCACCCTTCCCTAGCGCCATTCAGCAATGCCCTGTATCATGATTCCTTTCCATCTGACAGCAATGCCCTGTATAATGATTCCTTTCCATCTGACAGCAATGCCTGTTATATTCTTCATCTACAGCATGCCTGTTACATGTTCATTTCCATCTGACAGCAATGCCCTGTATAATGATTCCTTTCCATCTGACAGCAATGCCCTGTATAATGATTCCTTTCCATCTGACAGCAATGCCCTGTATATGTTTCCTTTCCATCTGACAGCAATGCCCTGTATGATGATTCCTTTCCATCTGACAGCAATGCCCTGTATCATGATTCCTTTCCATCTGACAGCAATGCTCTGTATCAGATTCCTTTCCATCTGACAGCAATGCCCGTATATGATTCCTTTCCATCTGACAGCAATGCTCTGTATCATGATTCCTTTCATCTGACAGCAATCCCCTGTATCATGATTCCTTTCATCTGACAGCAATGCTCTGTATCATGATTCCTTTCCATCTGACAGCAATGCTCTGTATAAATGATTCCTTTCCATCTGACAGCAATGCTCTGTATCATGATTCCTTTCCATCTGACAGCAATCCCCTGTATAATGATTCCTTTCCATCTGACAGCAATGCTCTGTTAATGATTCCTTCCATCTGACAGCAATGCCCTGTGTAATGATTCCTTTCCATCTGACAGAAATTGCCCTGTATCATGATTCCTTTCCATCTGACAGCAATGCCCTGTATCTGATTCCTTTCCATCTGACAGCAATGCCCTGTACATATCATGATTCCTTTCCATCTGACAGCAATGCTCTGTATCATGATTCCTTAACATCTGACAGCAAGGTCATTTTCGTGACTGAAAGTGGTGTGAAAGTTCTAAAGTTAACACACACGCACAAATCCCAAAACCGTTTAATGCGACGAGGCGAGAGCGAGAAGAGCGAGCGAGGGGGAGAGAGAGAGAGAGATGAGAGAGAGAGAGAGAAGGAGAGAGAGAGAGAGAGAGAGACAGACAGACAGACAGGGGACAGACGGGACAGACAGACAGACAGATAGAAATTTGTAAAAAGGTATAATGTAAAGAGAGAATGAGATAAAGAAAAAGGGGGGAGGGGGGGGGGGGGGCAGACAGACAGAGACGGAGACAAAGAGAGGCAATGCCCACTTTTAAACCCTCTGAAGAGACCATGTATTGAGGGAAGGAAGCTGAAATAGAGATGCACTCCACAGTGGTTTCGTGCACACATGGAACTACAAACACGCAGATGTTTAGCAGCCTAACACGGAGGAGGTATACTTGTGGATGTATATATACACCACAACTTTGGGGTTGGTTGGGTTGGGGCTAGTGGGGTGGGGTGGGGGTGGGGGAAAGATATTCAGAGGGGTACGTATTGCAAAAATGTGGCACAAGATCAGCGGTCTGTCTCCGGAGAAGTCCGGAGACAAATACCAGTGCACACTTTTATTGCTCAGAAAAGCTTTCTGCTTCACCTTGCAGGGAACAATTCTGACTTTCAAAACAGATAAGATCAAATAAGTTTGTTCATTCCTGTTTGGGCCCATTGCCCCTCCTGAAGGGTGCAAGAAAAATACAATCATACAAATATCACATAAAACTGCACACATACTTTAATCAGGTTATGTTGAGAGTCTACCCTGTGCTAACATAAGAGACGCAGTTTGAATGCTTGAAATAAATACATCGACAGATTTCTGTCTCTTCAGGAATACACGCCAAAAGAATGCTAATCTATAGTGATTGGGACTAAATCATTCTTCAAAGGTATTTTCTGAACTCTTAAATTTCTACAGGACAGGACAAAAAACACAAAATGCATTTCACTATATGTCTCCTCTCTGCTAAGTTGGCATAGGATGGTAAATCTGCATCACTATGGAACTGGGCGGTAAAGAGAGGAGAGAGGAGAGAGAAGAGAGAAGAGAGAGAGAGGGGAGAGAGAGAGAGAGAGAGAGAGAGAGAGAGAGAGAGAGAGAGAGAGAGAGAGAGTTTGATTTACGCAACTGTTTAAACAAACACTTTTGATTATGGATTTTAGGAAAACTGAAACACGAGTATTTAATTTTCACCCCAACCACACACACACACACACACACACCACACACACCAACACACCCCAGGTACAATAGGTTGGGTGGACAGATGGAGAGTGGGGGGGGGGGGGGGAGTGGGATGATCAGAAATTTAAAGCATTTCTTTCGTATCCCCCCCCCCTCTCCCATTAAAACGTGCTTCAATGATATAATTCATGTAAATCAAATCAAGGGCTTTTGGTCGAAGAAAGTATTGACGCGTGGAACGCTCTCAAACCCGGTAAAGAACACGCCGTCTTTCAATACTTCATTTCAACGTCTTTGAGGAATGTAACCTCTTATAGTACAGACGAATGGGCTGGCGGGGAGTGGGGTGGGTGGGGGGGGGGGGTGTGGATGGCTATCGCCGGATGAGGGGGGGGGGGAGAATATGAGTATGCATGCTTAAGGAAACGGTCATGTAAAGGTCAGGCTACATCGACAACAACAGTTCCCCCACCCGGCCACGTTTTTCCGTCAACGATGGTAACTTTTTTTCACATCCGCCAAAGTTGGAACTGCATGGATTGCCCCCCCCCCCCCTCCCCCCCGCCCCGTTGCAGGAACATTACTATCTAACGTAGGGGGTTTGGAGTCGCTTATGTAGGATCAGAACGGGCGCCACAGAACCCCACCGAAGTGACTCGACAGCGTACAGTGTCTCCGCCTTTGGGGTTGCCTCTTGACGACTTGGCTTTTGTCTGCTCCCCGTGGATTGCTAAACGCGGGGGCTGTGCGGGCCAGGCGGGATGTGGCAGCGGAGAAGGAGGGGTAGGGGGGGTGGGGTGGGGTGGGGTAGAGACGAGGGGGGCAGGGCGCGGAGAAATGGGGGAGATGGTGGGGGGATCGGAATGAGTGTCATGGGTGCACTGTCACTCAAGAAGCAAAGAAGTGGGGACAGCAAAAAGTCCTTTTTTTTTTTCAAGATAAAATGAACAAATGGATATGATCCCTGCACTTGACTTTACTTTAGCACTTACCACCGCCAAAAAAACCCCGGAAAGCTGCAACTCCACGAGCGACCACACGAAACATCCTGGCTGAAGGAAAGTCCGCGTGTCGATCCTCAGCTACAGTTTTATAGCTGACTGGATTGTGAGTTCAGATCATCAGCCACCAGACTCACGTGCTCGACGATGTAGTCAACCGGCCTCTTTCTTCCTTGTCCCAGACTTTGTACCTCTCGGTGTGTGTGTGTGTGGGGTGTGTGTGTGTGTGTGTGTGTGTGTGGTGGGTGTGTAGAGAGAGAGAGAGAGAGAGAGAAAAGAGAGAGAGAGAGAGAGGAGAAGAGAAGACAGACAGACAGACAGAAAAGACAGAGAATGTGTACGTGAGTGAAAGTGTGTGGTGTTATGTTGTTGGGGTGTGTGTGTGGTGTGTGTGTGTGTGTGTGTGTGTGTGTGTGTGGTTTGTGTGTGTGCGTGGTACGTGCGTGCGCCGCGCGCGTGCTTCCATGTGTGTGTGTTGTGGGTGTTTTGTGTGTGTGTGTTGTGTTTGGTATGCGCGCGCGTGTGTGTGGGTGTGTGTTGTGAGAGAGAGAGAGAGAGAGAGGAGAGAAGAGAGAGAGAGAGAGAGAGGAGAGGGGAGAGAGAGAGAGAAGAGAGGGGAGAGAGAGAGAATGCATGTGTATATTAGTGTCATGGACAATACGACTGCACATCAGCGGGGTGAAGAGAGAGAAAGAGGGAGAGAATGATAAGATAAATAATGTTGCTTAAGCCCACCGACCGCAAAGGGCCACATCAGGGCTGTGAGGGGGAGAATGGAGGGATGTTTATGTATGAGTGGAATGACGCAAGGTGTAGTATGACGTCGTTCGGAAAACGAGTCATCGCATAAGTAACCCCTTTGTCTTAGTGATGTTAGGGTGTCGCCGTGGTAGCCTATATCCAAAACGCACGGCTGGGCCCAGTTGCCTGCATGACATCTTGACAGTTAACCGCACAGGGTCGATCGTTCCCGCCCCTATGGCTGTTTAATAACCTGTTGAGGTAAGAGAACGACGCCAGCAGGTTTAATAGATGCTTTCATCCACAGAGGAGCAGATCGATGAAGCCAGGAGGGTCTGTTGTGTTGTATTCATTTGTAGAATGTTTTAGGCCCGACGAAATTTTGACTGAATCGAGCAGAGTGCCGACCTTTGTCTTCGTTACCATTGATTTTGAGTTATTTTATTTTCAGAGCGAATGCAGGTTACAGTAGAGGAATAGTGTGGTTGTAAATGTGTATGTAGAGGATGTATATTATTTTGTATTGTTGGAGAATGAGCTAAGGACTCCCTATCTCTGTTGCGGGTATCTTATCTTTTCCATATCTGAATCTGGTCTTTTCTATATCTATATCCCAGTCGCGTATCATCGTCATCGTCTTCAATATTCCTCGTATCTCCTGTTCTTGGGCTTATCGCACATCGCTGCATTCTACACTCGTTTTCCAAGTTCTTCAATGAGTACTACTTCCACCCTTTTGTACATGTGCTCTTTTAATGCACTTCTACGTGATGTTGATGACTTCGTGTGCTCGTGAAGGAAAGGACTGATCTGATATGCTGCAGGAAGAATGCTGTGCCAATACGTATCAATGAGAAAAAAAAACTGTATTATTTCGTCAAAGTAGAGAAGGTGGTGTTTCCCCTGTGACAGAGAAAAGGACAAAGGGATTGTTTTTAGTCTGTTCGGGAGAATTGGAAATGGTCAAAGCGCTGAGGAGTCTGTGTCCGTAAGTGCTGTGAAGAAAGAAGAGACTGTTTTTTTTCCAAAGCTGTGTTGACTGTTTTTTTTCCAATGCGTGTTGACTGTTTAAATTTTCAATGCTGTGTTGAGAAGTGTTGAGGTGAACGGTAACTTGCGATTTTGTAAAATACATACGCGAAGATATCTGTGGATCTAGGTGCTTCCTGAACGATGAACGTGAAGCCAATCACGACTGACGGCGAGTAACCCGGGTTTTAAGAGAAAGACGACGCAACCCAAAATACTATCATTCGCAAATATCCCCAAACGCATGCATACACGCATTAATGTGCAAATCTTGTTAGTAGCCTGGTGTGATCTGTGAGTGAAAGCTTTGTCATAACGCATCGTCTATATCGTTATCACACTGACCACCCATCATCATTCATCGATCATTTCATTGAACTTTTACATAAATAAATGTGTTCGAACTTGTCATCGGGCTCTTGTGTCTGATAGCCTGAATCAGAACACGGGGTGAGTGAAGCATCCACACGCACCCCACCACATCCACTCCCCTGCAGTGTGACAACCAGCCGGCCCGTGTCTGTGTGTATGTGTAGCCTACTCTCGTAGGTCTACTTAGTGCTGTTACAAAGATCTGCATGGATCCATTTGAAATGTCACTTAATTCTCTGTTGTACTTTTTTGCTTTGAAAAATAAACGTTTATTTTCTCATCAACAACTGACAGTGATTTCAATCTTCAATATGATGTGAATAAAACAGAAAGACACTGAAAGAAAGACTAGGAATAATCTAAAACACATATAGTTCACGTTACAAATTTGTGGATAGAACACACACACATACACACACACACACACACACACACACACACACACACACACACACACACACACGCAAACACACACACACACACACACACACACACACACACACACACACACACACACTCCTCTCTCCTCTCTCTCTCTCTCTCTCTCTCTCTCTCTCTCTCTCTCTTTCATCCACAGATACAGACACACTCATACACACGCGCGCGCGCGCGCGCGCACACACACACACACACACCACACACACACACACACACACACACACACACACACACCACACACACACACACACACACACACACAGTCCGGACTGTATGTCAGTACTTCATGATGACCATGTGGACACTGCCCTTGCTGGTCCGGACTATATGTTAGCACTGTATGTCAATACTTCATGATGACCATGTGCACACTGTCCTTGCTGGTCCTGACTGAATGTCAATACTGCATGCTGACCACGTGGACAATGTCCTTGCTGGTCCGGACTGTATGTCAGTACTGTATGTCAGTACTTCATGATGACCATGTGGACACTGTCCTTGCTGATCCGGACTGTATGTCAGTACTGCACGCTGACCATGTGGACACTGTCCTTGCTGGTCCGGACTGTATGTCAGTACTTCATGATGACCATGTGGACACTGTCCTTGCTGGTCCGGACTGAATGTCAATACTGCACGCTGACCATGTGGACACTGTCCTTGCTGATCCGGACTGTATGTCAGTACTGTATGTCAGTACTGCACGCTGACCATGTGGACACTGTCCTTGTTGGTCCGGACTGTATGTCAGTACTGCACGCTGACCATGTGGACACTGTCCTTGTTGGTCCGGACTGTATGTCAGTACTGCACGCTGACCATGTGGACACTGTCCTTGCTGGTCCGGACTGTATGTCAGTACTGTATGTCAATACTGCATGCTGACAATGTGGACACTGTCCTTGCTGGCCCGGATTTATGTCAGTACTTCATGATGACCATGTGGTCACTGTCCTTGCTGGTCCGGACTGTATGTCAGTACTGTATGTCAATACCGCATGCTGACCATGTGGACACTGTCCTTGCTGGCCCGGATTGTATGTCAGTACTTCATGATGACCATGTGGACACTGTCCTTGCTGGCCCGGACTGTATGTCAGTACTGTATGTCAATACTGCATGCTGATCATGTGGACACTGTCGTTGCTGATCTGGACTGTATGTCAGTACTACACGCTGACCATGTGGACACTGTCCTTGCTGGCCCGGACTGTATGTCAGTACTTCATGATGACCATGTGGACACTGTCCTTGTGGTCCGAACGGTATGTCAGTACTTCATGATGACCATGTGGACACTGTCCTTGTTGGTCCGGAATGTATGTCAGTACTTCATGATGACCATGTGGACACTGTCCTGGTTGGTCCGGACTGTATGTCAGTACTTCACGCTGACCATGTGGACACTGTCCGTGTTGGTCCGGACTGTATGTCAGTACTACACGCTGACCAGTGGACACTGTCCTTGCTGGTCTGGACTGTATGTCAGTACTTCATGATGACCATGGGGACACTGTCCTTGTGGTCCGGACTGTATGTCAGTACTTCATGATGACCATGTGACACTGTCCTTGTTGGTCCGGACTGTATGTCAGTACTTCATGATTACCATGTGGACACTGTCTTTGTGGCCCGGGACTGTAATGTCAGTACTTCATGATAAACCACGTGGACACTGTCCTTGTGGTCCGGACTCTATGTCGGTACTTCATGATGACCATGTGGACACTGTCCTTGTGGTCCGGACTGTATGTGAGTACTTCATGATGACCATGTGGACACTGTCCTTGTTGGTCAGTACTGCATGTCAGTACTTCATGATGACCATGTGGACACTGTCCTTGCTGGTCCGGACTGTATGTCAGTACCTGCACGCTGACCATGTGGACACTGTCCTTGCTGGTCCAGACTGTATGTCAGTACTTCATGATGACCATGGGGACACTGTCCTTGTTGGTCCGGACTGTATGTCAGTACTTCATGATGACCATGTGGACACTGTCCATGTTGGTCCGGACTGTATGTCAGTACTTAATGATGACCACGTGGACACTGTCCTTGTGGTCCGGACTCTATGTCAGTACTCCATGATAGACCATGTGGACACGTCCTTTTTGGTCCGGTCTGTATGTCAGTACTTCAAGATGACATGTGACCCCCCACCTGTCCTTGCAGGTCCGGACTCACCCCTGGGGGTTATGTCAGTACTGTATGTCAGTACTTCATGATGACCATGTGGACACTGTCCATGCGGCCGGACTGTATGGTCAGTACTGCACACTGTCATGTGGACACTGTCCTTGCTGATCCGGAACTGTAATGTCAATACTGGATTGATGACCCTGTGGACCCTGTCCTTGCTGATCCGGACTGTATGTCAGTACTGTATGTCATACTTCATGATGACCATGTGGACACTGTCCTTGCGGTCCGGACTGTATGTCAATGCGGTATGTCAACACTGTATGTCAACTACTATATAACAACAATGTAATGTCAACACTCTATGTCAATATTTGATGTCCAATACTGTATGCAACACTGTATGTCAATACTGTAATGTCAACACTGTATGTCAACACTATACTACAACCGACTGTAATGTAAACACTGCAAGTCATATACGTGTGGGCTCCCGTTTGCGGTTGTTTGACTGCGGGTTGGCTGCACGTGTTTTTTGGGCTTTCAGGTTTTTGTTTTTGGATGTATTCACTAACAACGATTTCCATTATCTGCAGTTGTTTTACTATTTCTGTTTTGGTGTTTAAAGTTTGCTAAGTGTGGTTTGGCATAGTATTAACCATTTTCAGTTTATACATAGTTGCACCTTTTTGAAACCATGCTGTATGGTGATGCTCTTTTTATGATTTTCCAGGATATATTGTAGCTTGATTTTGCGTCTTTAATTTTCCAGATATATTTGCTCAGTTCTGTTTGTTTTTACACATATTTTTTCTTTATTAAATGACTGTTTGTGGTTTGCATATCCTGGTTTTGAGGTGGCTTTCAGTGATCCCTATGTATGTTTTCTTTTTCATTTTCTGATGTCACAGTGGCTTGGTATACAAGGTTGTTGTGAAGGCATATATTGCTCAGGGCACTGCTCTTTTTGAAGCAATTGCAAGATTTCCTTTCTTTCAACCCTTCCATTGCTGTGTTTGGTTTTCATTTAAATTAGATGCGTCAATTAAATTTTTGAGTGTTTGGGCATGCATGAATACGTAGTTTGACGGTGTTTTTGTGAATATTTTATATAGTTTGTGTTCTTTTGGAACGAGGGTTGTTAAAAATTTAAAGAATTCTTTTCCTATGGTTTGTTTTGAGTTTCCGTCGTATGTCGGTTGTACCAAATGATTTTCTTTTCCTGTTTTTCTTATTTCTATGTGTGTATTGTCTGGATTGTATTGTAGTTTTCGTTGTACCCACTTTTTTGCAAGTGCTTTCTTGATATCTACTGCTGCATTGTTGAATAATCTTTTTTTTCCCCCCGATTTTGCATGACATGTTTGATAGTATCAGATTTATGCCATTGGGTATGGCTTTTAATACTGATGGTGGGTGGTTTCTTTTGATGTTTACATAGATAGTGTTGTCAATTGGGCTTTCATGTATGGTTTATATAGTGTAGTTGTAAGAGATCAAGTGTTATTCTAATGTAGTTTACTACCTTTTTGTTTTGCTTCAATGGTGATTTTAAGTTGTGTTTTGGAAGATTTTCATAATTCCTTTTTTTTATCTTATTTTCAATGGTTCTTGGGTTGTTGGTTAGTGCAGCAAGGCCTTTCTCTGTAATAATACAACTTGTTTTTCCGAGTTGTTTCTTGATGTTGATTCGCATAACTAGCCGACCAGTTCGCATGTTTCTGCACCGCATATGGATCCATGGTTACATCAAAATGTTGAGTTTCTGTCGTTTTCTTGATCCAGGTTTCATTTGTGCTGGTACAGTAGCGTTTTCTTAGGGTGCGGAATATGATTTCCGTTTTCTGACCGTGTTATGTCTGTATTGGTTACTAAGCAAATTTCAGATCTTTGGTGAGCAGTTCTCATCTAGTGGATGGGTAAAAATCTCCTATGTCGAATGTAAGTAATACTGTGATTGCTTTGTTACCAAGTGTTTTGAACCATGAATAACTTCATTTGTTTTTCTTCCAGAGGTTGTAATTCAGAGTTTGATTTTACGTTCTTATTGTTTATTTCTAGGAGTTTCCTTACTTATTTTGCCTATTCAGATTTAGATGGGTTTTATTAGTCTACCATTTGGGTTGTTGTGGAAAGTTAGGCTTAAGGTCCTTGATGTTATGAACGCTTCTTTTGTTGCTGTCGCTTCTACCCTGTCACTTAGGACCATGCGATGTGCAATTTCTTTTCTTTAGTTGCGATATTGTCATGTGTTATTTTTATCGCTTTTTGTAGTTTTCCTAATATATTTGTCAAGAAGTTGGGAGTATCTTTTTGTTTCCATTTTGTAGTAGTTACTGGTTTTATCAGCCATCCCAAAAATTTTTTGTCCGTTATGTATTTGTTTTATTTGTTTATGAAACCGTGATCAAGAAAACGAACCGAAACACAACATTGAATGTAACCATGGACATAGGACGGTGCAGAAACATGCGACCTGGTCGGACTATTTATGCTATACAACATCAAGAAACAACTCGCAAAACAAGTTGGATTATACAAGACGAGACCGCCCCTTGCTGCACTAACCAACAACCCAAGAACCATTGAAAAAAATAAAAACGAATTATTAGCTTCCAAAACCACAACTTTAAAAACACCATTGAAGCAAACAAAAAGGTAGTCAACCTACCTAGACATAACACTTGATCCTCATCAACTACATATATAAACCATACAAGAAGCCCCATGACACACCAATCTATGTAAACATCAAAAGCGAAACACCCCACCATCTGTATTAAAAAGCCATACCAATGCATAAATCAGAGACTATCAAACCTGTCATGCAACGAAAGAGTATTCCAACAATGCAGCATAGAATATCAAGAAGCCTGTGCAAAAAAGTAGGTACAAGACTACAATACAATCCAGACAATAACACAAATAGAAATAAGAAAAACAGGAAAAGGAAAATCACATGGTACAACCCACCATACGACGGAAAACTCAAAACAAACATAGGAAAAGAATTCTTTAAAATTTTAACAACCTCGTTCCCAAAAGAACACAAACTATATAAAATATTCAATAAAAACACCGTCAAACTATCGTATTCATGCATGCCCAACCTCAAAAATTTAATTGACGCATCTAATAAAATGAAAACCAACACAGCAAAAAAGGGTAAAGAAAGGAAATCTTGCAATTGCATCAAAAAAGAGCAGTGCCCCTGAGCAATAAATGCCTTCACAACAACATTGTATACCAAGCCACTGTGACATCAGAAAATGAAAAAGAAACATACATAGGGATCACTGAAAACCCCTTCAAAACCAGATATGCAAACCACAAACAGTCATTTATAATAAAGAAAAATATAAAAACCAAACAGAACTGAGCAAATATATCTAGAAACTTAAAGACGCAAAAACAAGCTACAATATATCCTGGAAA